>PVKA01003207.1:15522-91071 GCA_004027165.1 Ctenomys sociabilis
AAAAAAAAAAAAAAAAAAAAAAAAAAAAAAAAAAAAAAAAAAAAAAAAAAAAAAAAAAAAAAAAAAAAAAAAAAAAAAAAAAAAAAAAAAAAAAAAAAAAAAAAAAAAAAAAAAAAAAAAAAAAAAGAAAAAGAAAGAAACTCACATTGGATAAAAAGATGAAATGAAACAAACAAATCAAATAGAATTTTATGCTGTGCAGAAGCATGTTTTCCCTTATACATTAAGCAACTGAGATGTAGGTAAAGCAAACAAAAACAAGGAAAAAATACTATTACTAAAGTACATTTTAATCTTAAAGGCCTTAACCATTTTGTAGTAAAAAACACTATACATGTATATATATATATATATATATATATATATATATATATATATTGGGATAGATATAAAGCTACTTTCTCTTAGTCCGATGAGAAGAAAGATTTGTACCAATATTGTTTAAGAGATCATTTCTGCATCTTGTACTGTGAATAACTGCTGCAAAGACAACAGCATGCATTATATTAATTATTGTAACCATCCTACTAACCTGTTTTGAAACTGTCTCATTGCTATTTCTTTCTCATTAAAATTAATAGAAAATTAAAAAAGAATAAAGTGGGAAGAAATTAAAATACCAAAAAAAGCTTAAAAGCCTTAAATACAATAGAGCAACTTCATATTTAAAATGATAGCAGTGCCCTATCTTCTCTCATTGCTGGGGCAAATACCTGACACCCAAATTGAAGGAAAGAAAGGTTTATTTAGCTCACAGTTACTGGAGGATTCGGTCCATACTCAGCTGCTGCAAGGCAGAGGGGCACATGGCAGAAAGCAGCCTTTCATCTTGGTGGTAAAGTGGAAGAATGTGAAAGGAGGAGTAGCAGCAGCTCCAGCAGCAGCTTCTCTTCCCTCCTTACATTGTAATGCAAATTCCCTGCCCCAGGGCAGGTGCAGCATGCACACCACAGTAATCAACCGCAAACTCCAGAAGCTGCCCCATCTGGGGGGACAGCTATACACAAACCATGACACTGACCATCGTCATGGAGGACAGAAAAGTCCCCTTTATATTTGAAATATTAGCAAGCAAAGATCAAGTGAAAATAAGAACAATTTAAATAGTTTCAAGTGGAAAATTTAAGTATCTGACCACAGTGTAAACAATCAATTATAAATGTGTAAAGGGGGCAGGCAAGACAGCTCAGCAGACAAAGTGCCTGCTTAGGCAAGCACAGGGACAGGGGTTTGATCTTGGACAGCACCTGCTGTGCCGGCTCCACCATGGGTCTGCTGAGCCTGCCACGCAGTTCGAGAATAGGGGTGCACACCTGTAAGCCCAGCACTGGGGAGGCTGAAAACAGGAGGATCTCCATGAGAATGAGCTGAGTAATGAGACCCTGCACCAAATACATAAAAAATAAATAAATGAATAAATAATAAATGCATAAAGGAACCCCCTTGCTGCGATTATATAGAATTAAACCACTACAATTTTCCTGAATAATGGCTGAGTTAAAGCAGGAATCAAAACTGCAGTTTCAACAGTTAGAAAACAAGGATAATGAGCGTAGCACATCTGAGAACATATGAGATCCAGTCAAAGCTCTAATACTGTCATCCTACCAGTTTAAATCCTTTCATTATTAACTAAGAATGAAATTATTAAATATATACATTTAATTCATGGAGTTAAAAAAGCCCCAGATCGTTGGAACTAAGGAGAAATAAATTATGAAATAAAAGCAGGAGTCAGTAAACAAAGATCAGAAGCTATAGATTGAAAAATGAATAGTGGGATGGGGGTAAAAAAAAGTATTTACATAAAAGTCTAGTGCTTTTCATTTCAGGAAAAGGGAGAAACAATGTTGGTACATAATTCTAAAAGAAAAGAGATCAAGAAAAACTATCCAAGACACTGGATGATTTTGTAAATAGAATTCAGGCTTTTAAGGACAATCTGTATTGGAAAATCCATATTAGGTAGATAATTGTTTAGTGAAATATCTATCAATCAACCAATTAAACAATTACATGGAAAAAAATCTCTCCACATTGAAATTATGAGAGTTGTCAAATACTCCCTAAAATAAGCCAAACCTGAATATTTTCATGAGTACAACATTCTGAATCATGATGTAAAAATTGCCCAAATGAATTATATTACATTCAGAAATTTTACTTAATATTGAACATCATTA
Organism: Ctenomys sociabilis; assembly: GCA_004027165.1. Lineage (NCBI taxonomy): Eukaryota > Metazoa > Chordata > Mammalia > Rodentia > Ctenomyidae > Ctenomys > Ctenomys sociabilis. The sequence continues at coordinate 17,706 of PVKA01003207.1, forward strand.
ATATTAACTCTATATAAGTCTCACACAAATAAACATAAACTAGATAAGAATTCCAGGTGAAAAAATGGTTCAGGGGTATATGTAAAGGCAATTCATAGAAAAGGAAACAAAGGATGAATAAATTTACAAAAAGATATTTAAAACAATTAGCAATGAAATGAGTGCAAAAATAAAGTAACAAAAACACATTCTCCATCTCTTCTCAGAGAGAAGAAAACAGTAGCTGGTAAGCTATGTGGGAGGTGAGAAGGTAGGTTACTCTGGCAGTGTTGGTTTGATTGGAGAAGAACACAGTCACTCTGAAGAAACAAGAAATACCTAGCCAAATCAGATGTGGATATGCTTTATGACCAAAGAATCCACTCCATAAAACTATAAGTGGAAGTGAATGAAAGTGCACCTGGAAGTATTGTTTGTGGTGTTGGGAAGTTAGGAGCAATCAAGCTTTTCCTTGCTGGAAGAGTGGATACATAAATGCTGTGAGTGCATCTTATGGAAAATCCACACACGGTAGGGCCAAGGACTGATGTGCAGGCAAATACTGTCAGCAATGGGAACTAATTCAAGAAGATTTAAGCAGAGTGAAAAAACCCCAAGAAATAGAATGAAATTTGAATGCAAAATAACTTTCATATAAATTAACACAAACATACAACTGTCCATTTCAAAGAAATACATACAATTATTCCATATATATATATATATATATATATATATATATATATATATATATATGAAAATTGCTACTGTTGGAGAAAAGAAGACATGAGAATGAGAATGAGAACTCAAAAGGATAAAAATAAATAAGAGAAGAGCTATGTAAAATAGTGTAAAGGAAAAAGAAACAGGAAAGAGAAGGAAGAAAAGAGGGAGGGAGGACTCATCTATTTGGGTTGTCATGGCAAAAATGCCATGAAATGAATGGATTAAACACAAATTATTTGCTCAGTTTTGGTACAGCCTTGCATTCTGCTTGTAAAGGCTTCTACCTCTCTGTCCTCACAAGACCTTTCCCTGTGCAGTAGAAACGACAGAGAGTGTATGAAAAAGCATCTTCCCCTATGCATACGGGTCGCAGGTCGGCCACTTTAGGGCTTCACTCTTATGACTTCATTTTAGTTTAATTACTTCTTAGGTCCCTTGTTACCAAACAGTCATGTAAGGGGTTAGAGTTTTGCTACAGTTGGGATCTGGAATGTTCTCCAAACATTCATGTTTTAAAGACTTATTGCCCAGTTTGGTACTACTGTGAGGTGGAGAACCAGGAAGAGTTGGGGTGTAGTGGAAGATTTTAGGTCATGCCCTCACCAGAGGTGGTAGGTGTCTGCATCTTGCCCTCGACTCTGCATCATTTTGCTATGAGATGAACAGCTTCTGATCCATGTTCCTGCCATGCCAGGATGCCTAACCAGAAGCCAAGAACATCAGGAAAGACTCACCATATACTGACACCTCCAAAATTGTGAAGTAAGCATTTCTTTTAAACAGTTGATTATGTATAGCAGTTGTCACAGTAAAAGAACCAGCACAGGCTTTATAACCTAACTTTTGAGGGAACCCAAGTCAGTTCAGCTCAAAAGTGCTAGAGGTAGGAGACAGGCAGTGCTTACTCTAACTGCCTCCTTGCAAGATCACTGTGCATTGCAAGAATGCTGGGCCGTCAGGTTGGCGTCTTTCCAGACAGCCTTCTGCACTTTCAGGCCCGAGGTAATGCAGGCTCCTGGCTGTACCTGACCCAATATAAGTGCAGCCATTCACTGCTACACAAGAGAAAGTATGAAGATTTTGAGAAAGCCTTTTAATTGCTTTTAACTAAATTTAGTGTGTGCTAAAACTAGACTAATAGTTTTTACAAACAAAGCCATAGAGGTACAGGACAGATAAACTAAGAGAAACACTGAAATACAATTTCATGTATTTCTGATTTTAATTATGCAATATATAAACATAACTAAAGGTAACATTTCAAGTCAGCAAATTGGGGGATATGAATTCATTTTAAAACTATGTCATTAAAAATCATGACATGGCACACAGACAAATTCAAAATAGATGAAAAATCAAATCAAAATAAAGAAGCAAGTAAACAAAAAGAAAAAATATTAAGTAAAACTAATTTGAACTCTGATTGGGAAAGATATTTGAGCATAAAATGACAAAAAATATAGAGCAACAAAAACAAAGTGTGCTTAATCTAATTCTATAACAAATAAAAAATTTTAAATCTTCATGTCAGATGTTATAAATTTAGAAGGCAACTATCAAACAAGAACAGTACATTGGCAGTATGTAACTGAGAAAGAATGGATCTTAAAAATTTTAGCCTTTTCACAATAATGTAAAACACAAACAACCAAATGTCAGTGTAATTTTTTTCTTTAAGAGAAATTAAATATTACCAGTCCATCTATAAAAATGTATTTGATTACTGCAGTACTAAAAAGAATGTAAATTGAGATGATATGATTCCACTTCAACTATTAATTTAATGGCTAAATAAAATTGATTGCTGGTAGGTTTTTGCCAGGTGGGCACTCTGCCACTGAGGTATACCCTCATCCTGCTGGTAGGTTTTTGGAAAAGTAGAATTAAAATATTAAGTCTCTTTTGGAAGTAATGGATATATATGTAAACATATTTAAACTGTACAAAACATTTTTATCTTTGAAAATAATCTGAATGCATATAAATGTCATTTTGTCCTAGAAAATTGGAAGTAATCTAAATATCCTAAATTATCAGTTAGTTAGTAAGGTGGGCATATAATAGGATTATATACTATAAAGACATCAAAACCTTTTCATTTACTATTTAGTGAAAAGAATGAAAATTCTTAATTTATTTTTGTTAGACATGAGCCCTGACAAACACAAAAGGGCATGCATTTTCAGAAAAAGAATGCAAAACAATGAATCAACGGACTGAAAATTGTCTCTGAGTTATTATCACAGAGTTCTATATTGCATCTTCATTTACTGTATTTCGCTAAAATTCATAAAACATATTAACACTGTATGTATTTTTAGTGCGGGGTCTACAGGATCTCACTATACAGATGGGACTTGGAATAATCCTCCTGTTCTCAGCCTCCCAAATGCTGGGATTAGAGGTGGGTGTCACCACCCCTCGTCTCAGTCACTGTCTCAGCACACCCCAGGGGCAGGGCAGGCACAGCTCAATGGGGATCGAATCCTGGTCCTTATTTGCTGAGCTATCTGGCTGGTCCTCGCACTTAAGCTGATAACCAGAAGAAAAATATTTACTTATAAAAGAGGATCCTTCAGTCTCATAGCTATAGAATGATAAGATCCTTTTGATTCAACATCAGGCACAGTAAGCACCATTGGGCACTTATAAGAAAGTAAGGCTTCACATTGTTTCCTACACAATTGTGAAATATGTCCCTAATTTTTTAAATTGAAGTGAGGCCAAAAGCTATATCTATCTGTATCTGTATCTGTATCTATCTATCTCTATGTCTATACATCACCTACATCTCTGTATATATAACAATAATTTCTTTACACTGATTATTATAACTTAAAATATCTGAATGATAATAATGAGAAACACACAATTGAAGTTTTTTTTCTGTAGATTCCAAAGAGCTGTGTTTTATTACAGCCCAGAGGTCCAGATGTGTGTAACTCAAGTATGTGCGTTACAAAACAGATTCAGTGTATGAAGGAGGGGCCAGATCATTAATTGATGATAATGTAATGAGGGAGTATTTGAATTCCACCATGCATTGTCCCTCCACTTTACAATACTGGCTTGAACATACATGGAAACAAGTGATCACTTTTGGGGGTTTTCTTTTTTTTTCTATTTTTAGGGAAGGGTCTACAGGGATTTTAGGGTCTTACCACTAGATTGGAATTGTAGTGATCCACCTGTTTAGAGCTTCCCAAGGGCTGGGATTACAAGCACATGCCACCACACCCAGTCTCAATTGCCATCTTAGCGTGTCTAGGGGTTGGGGCCAGCATGGTAGGCCTGGGGATCAAACCACTGGTCACTGTGTCTGCATGCAGCTATTTGGCTGGCCCCACTTTTGAGGATTTTCATCATTCTTTATTATGAACCTTCTTCAAGGATCTTTACCTTTCCTTCAGACATTTCATACTCCTTTTGTTTTAGCAGAGTCACATTTATTGTGCATGGATGATTTTGCATAACAGGGGCTGAACGGAAAAGTGGGGTCAAAGGTTGTCTGGACTGCAGTGTCTAAAGAACGGACATCTGCCCCATTACAGAAAGTTTGTTGACCATTTTCCTATGAGGAGAAAGATTTATAAAAGAAACAAAGAGGTTCCAGAGAGAGGTTTTTAAATTGTTTCAAAATCACTTTGGATTTTATTTTTGCAGGAATAAACACCTCAGGCACCGGACCACATGAGAACCTTACAGAGCTTTTCCCTAAAAGAGCTACTTCTCTCAGAAGCATCTGCATGACTGGAGCTGTCCTCTGGAGAACCATGCTGACAGAGTGATAATAAACTGTTCCTTTCCTTGCAGACTTCTGAGTGTAGTGGAGCAGGTAGCATGTGCCTAAGTCTGAGAGTTGGGCAGATTCATGGGAATAAAAAAGCAGTCAATATACTTGAGCTTGAATGTGAGGAGTTCGTGGGAAAAATGGATAAAACACTTGGGAAAAAGGCAAATAAGGACACTAAAGCTCCAAGAATGGGCGGGGGAGACAGCTCAGCAGCATAAGCACCTGCTTGTCAAGCGCAAGGTCCTGAGTTCAATCCCTAGTATCCAACACAAAACAAAACACCCTTCAGGAGCAATTTAAGGAGCATGAAATAATAAATTTCTTATTACCTATATATAGGCTTATGTATAGGCTTACGTCTCACCTGCCTTAGTGTATGAACTGGTGGTAGGAAAGAGTTGAGATGGATTTTGCTGTCAGAGTAAGAAGGTCATTTTGTATCATTATGGAAGGAAACAATATTCTTGAAGGGACAAAATAGTTGCTAAAGCTAACATCTCCTAAATGTGTGGATGTTTTCAAATTCCACATAACTCCTGATATAGGATTGGTAAAAGGGGATTCTTCTAATGTAAGATTGAGGAAGAGCTGGGAGAGGGTCACTTTGGAGGACAGGAATGGGCAGCACAGTTTGGAAGATCCGGGGAAAGTGAGAGGGCATTACTGTGCAGGTCATCCATGAAGACGCAGAGCAGGGGGAGAAACAGAAGCACGGTCCACAGGAAATGGATGGTGGGAGACCAAAAAGCCTGGCAAGGAGTGGAGAGATAATATACAGAAGCTGAAGGGAAGAGAGAGATAACGAAGCAGAAATAAAATAGTATCAATTCACGCAGTGGGGCACGCATTCCGTTTGTGAAGACTTGATTTGCCAAGCTTCTACGGGGACGTGGTGGATTATAATACACAGTGCCTTCTTTCAAGGAACTTGAAGTCTGGGTCTGGGGGCGGTGGGAAAGAAAACATGTACACACGAAAGTTAACTAGTAGTACAAAGCAGGAAAAGGAATACAAGCTACAGAATCATAGCAGGTGGTTTAACCCACGCAGATGTGAACTGTAAAACATATTTCTTTTTTATTCCTGAGTTCTTTTATAAAAAACATCTCAGATCAGCAATTCAGTTAAAAAATGGTACCTAGGGCAGTAGTTTCCACTAGGGTTATCCTGAGGGTCATATTCAAGTGGCACAGAAAATAAAAAAGGCCGTGCATATATTTGCATTTAAAGTGATATGATTTACATGTTTTTGCATATGCACATGTGCTATGCATATGATTATGTTGACTGCATGTTCTGCCCTTACACATAATATTACAGTCAAAGTTAGTAGGTGGTGGTGAAGCAATTCTTACTTTTTCTTGCCTTGATTTCTTTTTTCTTTCATTTTTTGGTTGTTGCAGGGTCTCACTATGCAGCTTGAACTCATGGTAATCCTCTTGCTTTCAGCTTCTTCAGTACTGGTATTACAGGCATGCACTACTATGCCAGGACTCTAGTCGGCTCAGCCTGTCCCGCGGGTGGGACTGCTGCAGCATGTGGAGCGTGGGGATTGAACCGTGGTCTCTGAGCTTGCCAAAGCTTGCCTAAGCAAGTGCTTAGTCCACTAAGCTATCTTGCTGGCCCAATCTTGATCTTTTTGATTACTCTTCTGCTATTGATCTGCCCATCTTTGGAGAAGGAAAAAAAAGGTAGCAAAGGAACTGGTCTACTATGGCAGTGAATGTTGACGTGAATTTAAGTCAGACCCTAGGCTGGACCTGGACTCAATCAGGTTTCCCACAAAATCATACAAAGCTTAATGTTCTGCCTTAGCAAGAGGCCCTGTCAACAATCCTTTTAAAAAGTGTTCATATTTAATATAATAAATGATTTTCACATCTGCGACTTTTCTGTGTCCTGCATGGGAGACAGAATTATTGAAAAATGGATTGATACAAGTGGTGATTGTTTATTGAAAATAGGTCTGGTACTGCATGAGCTAAGGACCTTATATAGAGCCTTTCATTTTATTAAAAAATATGAAGTGGACACTAACCTCTGAGACTTAGATTAAGTGACTTAACCAAAGGAACAACTAGTAAATGGTAGAGCAGAAACTCATTGATTAATCTATTTAATGCCTATGTGCAAGTTAACATTGAGGTGCTCTGTTCAATTCCAGAGTGAGGCTAAATATTGGACATAATCAGGATAATTATTTTCTACGATAAATTTGCTTATCTTTTGTGTCTTGTTTAGCAAACAGGCAACCTCCACCCATTCACTGGAACCATAAATGCAGCATTCTATCTCGGGTCATACCCATTCCATAAACCCTCCTATTGGACAATCACCCACTCCTGTCAGCTCTGCCTTCTTTTTTTATGTTTTTGGTACAAAGTCTCACTATGCAGCTCAGACTCATAGTGCTCTTCCTGTTTCAGCTTCCCCAGTGCTGGAATTACAGGCATGCACCAGCATGCCTGATCTCCGAGGGCAGGGCTAATGTGGCCTGCGGAGCTGGGATCAAGCCCTGGTCCCTGCACTTGCCCAAACAGGCTCTTAGTGTGCTGAGCTGTCTTGCCAGCAGCTCTGCCTTTTTAATGCTCTACTCTTAAAGCCCTCCTCTAAATCTTTATTGCTGCCAAAGGATGTTTTGCTCACATCATAGTGGTAACAGTTTTCTCCTTGTCTTCTTGCCTCCAGAAGATGGGTGAAGATGGGTAGAGAGGTATAGGAGAGTGTAATCAGTGTCTTCATCTCCTAGGCTTAGCACAGAGAATAGAACAATAACACCAATGTTTGTTGTTGTGCGATGCTGAGGCCTATACCTAGGGCCTCACACACACTAGGCAAGTGCTCTACCATTGAGCTACATATCCAACACCATTTAGAAGAAATTCTTAGACTTCTTGACCAGACCAAGAGGTACATGCTAGCCATGTGTGAACCTGAGGTAGGAGCACTGCAGCTTGGGGAATAGCCTAAGTAACTTAGACAGATCCTGTCTCAAAATGCAAAGTTAAAGGATAATTATCTCAGTGGCACAAAAGAAAAATTTTAAAAAGAATTCTTAAAGATAAAATTTCAGAAATTAGGCCCACCCACCCCCAGAGACCAGCCCAAGACAGCGCGGGCGACTCTGCCATCCTCCTCCATCCCGCCTAGCCCGAGAAACTGGCCAGAGAAAGAGTGGGCGATTCCGCCATCCCCCTTGATCCCACCCACGCCCGCCCAGCCCCAGAGACCTCCCGAGACGAGACCCACGCCAGCAGCCTACTTGATCGTGCCCAAGCCGCCCAGCCAGAGACTGGCCTGAGACAGCGACTGACTCCAGCAGCCTCCTGGATCCCGCCCCAAGCTCTCCCAGCGAGTGGGAATTTGCACGACTCACCAGGCTTCTCAGATCAGTGAGAGTGTGGTGAGTCTGAGAGAGAGCCTTTGGCTTCTTCCCCCACGCGGTACCTGGATCCCTGCCCCCAAGCCCTCCAAGCCAGTGACTGGCCTGAAACCTCAGGACCCACTCACCAACACCTCCCCAGATCCCCTGCCCTAAAGCCCGCTGAATGAGTGGGAATTTCCCCGATTCTCTGGGCATCAAAGTTCAGTGAGTGTAGAACTCCAGGCCTGCCATGCCGGTGAGACATTTCCCAGGGATTCCCTGCCCCCCACACCCCAGTGGTCCGGTGAGAGCTCCAGGCACACTGTGCCAGAGAAACATTTCCAGGTGATTACCGGTCCCACACCACAGCCCCAGACCCAGTGCAGGTTGGCCTGGAGTGATAACTCCAAGCCTGCCATGCCGGAGGGACATTTCTCAGCACTCCTCGGTCCCACGCCAGGGTCAGAAACCCAGCACAGACTGGCCTATGACTGAGGGCTACAGGCCCGCTGCACTGGAGGGACCTTTCCCAGCCTTCTCGGGTTATGGCCTGTGGACCCGGACACAGCACAGGCTGGCCGACCCAGTACAGCCTACTCAGTGAATAAGATCATCCACCATCCTTTTGTGAGTCCAGAAGACCCACCAAAGCCCAGGCCTGCCCACTTGAGAAATGACCTGCCTGACACAGGAGGGCTGACCCCAGGAACCAACAGAGGGGAACAAAAAACATTTGAGTGAAAGCAAAGACAGAGTTTCAGATCTTGAAGATGCCAGAGCAGCTAGTGAAAAGGTGAGGAAGGATCTCTTAAAAACAACAAGAATGCAGGAAAAAAATAATCCATCACTTGCAAGATGATGCCAGGATGAACAATGTGAGAATAATTGGTATCAGCAAGAATGAAGGAGTCAATACAAATGACATAAAAAGAATTTGGGAAGAAATAATCGCAGAAAACTTCCCAAATGTGAGGAAACAATCCAACATCCAGGTCAGCGAAGCATACAGAACACCAAATAACCTCAACCCAAGTAGAAACACACCAAGACATATAGTAGATAAGATTCCAGAAATGCAACACAAAAATAATATACTGAAAGCTGCAAGAGAGAAGGAGCTCACATTCAAAGGAAAACCCATCAGAATTACAGCTGACTTCTCTACACAAACAATGAAGGCAAGGAGAGCATGGAGCAGAGTTCTTCAAGCCCTACACGAAAACAAATTCCAGCCCAGGCTATTATACCTTGCAAAACTCTCTTTCAAGTTTGATGGAGAAGTGAAATACTTCCACGACAAAGAACAACTAAAGAATTTTATGATGACAAAGCCATCCCTTCACAGGCTACTAAAAGATGTTCTATAGAGAGACCACAATGACCATGGTCTCAAACTCCATGAAAGAGAATGGAAGGAACCCACTAATCAGGACAGACAATTAAACACAGGTTACAAAGGAATAAACAACCAGGTAAATATCATGACAAACATAAGTCAACACATTTGAATCATAACCATCAGTGTAAACAAACTTAATTCTCCAATTATGAGAAATAGACTGGCACAGTGAATTAGGAAACAAAATCCAACAATATGCTGTATACAAGAAACACACTTTACTCAAAAGGACATTCATAGGTTCAAAGTCAAAGGATGGAAAACAATACTACATGCCCAAGCACCTCAGAAAAAAGCAGGAGAAGCAATTCTGTTCTCAGACAGTCTTAACTTCAAACCAAGAATGATCAAACAGCACAAAGAAGGCCACTATATATTGGTCAGGGGAAAAATTCAAGAGCAAGAAGTAACACTCATAAACATTTATGCACCAAACACAGGAGCATCCAACTATGTAAGACAAATCTTAAGGGACATGAAAAACTTAATGTCTAACAACACAATCTTAACAGGAGATCTTAACACACCCTTATCTCAAAAGGATAGGTCAACCAGACAAAAAATTAGCAAGAAAGTAGCAGAACTGAACCAGAGCTTGGAACGAATGGACCTGGTGGACATATACAGAGTGTTCCACCCAACCACAGCTGAATACACATTTTGTTCAGCTGCACATGGGTCATTTTCCAAAATAGACCACATACTAGTCCAGAGGTCCTGCCTGAGTATATGCAAGAAAATAGAAATTATCCCATGCATACTATCTGACCACAATGCAATGAAACTGGAAATAAATGACAAAAGAAACCCAAAAAACCCAATAAACTCATGGAAACTAAACAACACCCTACTCAGCAATCAATGGGTTGCACAAGAAATTCAACAAGAAATTCAACAATATCTACAATTCAATGAAAATTCAAGTACAACTTACCAGAATTTATGGGATGCGATGAAAGCAGTACTTAGAGGAAAAATAATAGCTATGAACTCACACATTAGGAAAACAGAAAGGGAACAAATTAGGACCCTAATGTTGTACCTCTGATAAGTAGAAAAAGAAGAGCAAACAAAGCCCAGAGCACAAAGATGGGAAGAAATCATAAAGATTAGAGCAGAAATCAATTCAATTGAAATAAAAAAAAAAAACAGTTCAAAGAATCCACAAATCGAAAAGTTGGTTCTTTGAAAAACTAAATAAAGTTGATAAGCCTTTTGCCAACCTCATCAAAAATTGGCAAAAGAAAATTCAAGTACAAGCACTAAGGAATGAAAAGGGTGAAATCACTACAGACCCAGTGGAAATTCAGAAGATTATCAATAGTTACTTTGAGAACCTTTACACTCACAGAATAGAAGACACAGAAGAAATGGACAGATTCCTTGAATGGTACAAATTACCAAACCTGAATCAAGAAGATATAAAAACTTTCAAAAGCCGATAACAGCCAATGAAATATGAAACATAATAAAAAGCCTACTGACAAAGAAAAGTCCAGGTCCTGATGGATTTACAGCTTAATTCTACAAGAAATTTATAGAAGGTATAATTCCCACACTCCACAAACTCTTCAATGTAGTTGAAAAGGAAAAAAGTCCTCCTGATATAATTTCTGGAGGCAAGTATAATACTCATTCCAAAACCAGGGAAAGACACAACAAAAAAGGTGAACTATAGGCCAATCACCCTCATGAACATAGATGCAAAAGTACTCAACAAAATCCTGGCAAAATCCTGGAATACAGCAAATCATCAAGAAGATCATACACCATGACCAGGTAGGATTCATCCCAGGTATGCAAGGATGGTTCAATATTTGAAAATCTATAAATGTAGTACACTATATTAATAAACTGAAATCTAAAAACCACATGATCATCTCAATTGATGCAGAGAAAGCCTTTGACAAAGTCCAACACTCATTCACGTTTAAGGTCCTACAGAAAATTGGAATAGATAGACTCTATCTTAACTTGATAAAAGCCATCTATGACAACCCAAAAGCTCATATAATCCTAAATGGGGCAAAACTGAAATCTTTTACTCTTAAATCAGGTACAAGACAAGCATGTCCTCTATCACCCCTCCTATTCAATATAGTCTTGGAATCCTTAGCAACAGCCATTAGAAAAGAGGGAGAAATAAAAGGAATAAGAATAGTTAAAGAAGAAGTTAAATTATCACTATTTGCAGATGACATGATACTTTACTTGGAAGACCCCAAAAATTCCACCAAGAAACTAATAGAACTGATAGGGAAATTCAGCAGCATTGCAAGATACAAAATCAGTACTCAAACTCAATAGCATTCCTCTACACAGATAACAAGCACACTGAAAGGGAAACAATAGAAACAATACCTTTTACAATAGCACCGTGGAAAATGAAATACCTTGGGATTCACTTAACCAAGGAAGTCAAAAATCTTTTCACCGAAAATTACAACACCCTAAGAAAAGAAATTATAGAGGATTTCAGAAAATGGAAAGATATTCCACGCTCCTGGATTAGAAGAAACAACATTGTGAAGATGGCCATACTCCCAAAATTGCTGTACTGAATTAATGCAATCCTTATCAAACTGCCACCAACATACCTCCCAGACATGGAGAAATCAATCCTTAAATTTATTTGGAACCACAAATGACCTAGAATAGCAAAGGCAATCTTGGCCAATAAAGACAAGGAAGGAGGCATCGCAATTCCTGATTTGAAATTATACTACAAAGCCACTGTGATAAAATCAACATGGTATTGGCAACAAAATAGACCTGAGGATCAGTGGAATAGATTAGAACATGCAGAGGCATCTATGAAAACACGCAGGCATCTTATCTTTGACAAAGGGGCTACACAAGCTCACTGGAAGAAAGAGAGCCTCTTTAACAAATCGTGCTGGAAAACTTGGCTTTCTACATGCCGAAAACTAAAACTTGACCCAGCTCTATCACCATGCACTAAGTTAAAGTCAAAATGATTAATGATGTAAACATTAAAACAGAAACACTCAATCTCCTGGAAGAGAAAGTAGGAGGAACTCTTGAAGACATAGGGGTAGGTAAACAGTTCTTGAACAAACATATATTCGCATGGGAAGCACTTGAAAGAATCAACAACTGGGATCTACTCTTCTTAAGGACCTTCTGCATATCAAAAGAAATTGTCAACAGAGTGAAAAGACAACCCACAACTTTGAGAAAATCCTAACTAATAAGCAATCAGACAGAGGACTACTGTCTAGAATATATAAAGAACTAAGATATAACAGGGCCCTCAAATTTAAAGACGCAATTCAGAAACGGGCATCTGAGATGAATACACACTTCTCAGAGGATGAAATTAAAGAAGCAAATAAATATATGAAAAAATTCTGCACATCGCTAGCCACTCGTAAAATGCAAATAAAAACAACACTGAGAAATCATCTCACTCCAGAAAGAATGGCTAACATAAGGAAATCAACCAACAACAGAAAAGGGAACACTTCTCCACTGCTGGTGGGAATGTAGACTGGTACAACCATTGTGGAGGTTAGTGTGGAGACTCCTCAAAACAGTAGGACTAGAAATTCCATTCAAGCCGGCTATCCCCCTACTGGGAATTTTCCCAAAGGATCTGAAAATATTGTATCATAGTGATATATGCGTACCTATGTTTACAGCAGCGCAATGTGTGATAGCAAAATCTTGGAAACAACCAAGATGTCCATCACATGAGGAATGGTTGAAAAAGATGTGGTATTTCTATATAATGGAGTATTATTCAACTATTAAGAATGAGAAATTTGAAGCATTCATACTGAAGTGGATGCCACTTGAACATAAACTCATAAGTGAAATAAACCAGACACACACGTGTAAATATCATATAGTCTCCCTAGTATAACAAGCAAAAAGCAGAAATACAAATGGAAATGTACAACAACAACGAAAATCAATTGAGTCAGATAAGGCAAAGTGAATGGCATATGCTGCAGGATACTAATCAGCTTTCTTCTGGATGGTTAACAACCTAAGATCACAAGTCAGAGTTGGAGAAGTAGAAGAGCCACAAGGCCAGCCAACATTTTGGCCCTAGCCTTTCAAGGTCAGCGAGGACTCAGGACATAGGAGAACCTGTACTTCATATCATGAAACTCAGGTGAGCTCCACATTTTCTGAACAAGGAGATTATGGAGCCACAGAGGAAAGAGACTGAAGTTCTATACTGTGCCTGGAGAGAGTCACATGGAGAGAAAACTTTTCTCAGGCTCTCACAGAGAGCAAACTGGTCAAGCATTGGCTGTGACTCATCCACATGGATGACACAGACAAAGGATATTCAGAATAAGGTACAGGAGTACAAGATAAACTCCGAGGGGACTTCACTGACCACATAAGAAACATAAAGTTCATGGGTTGGTATGTAAGTCTTGCTCTATCTAGATCTTAACCATCCAGCAGAAAAGTATAAAAATGAAGTATACATCCCGAGACCATAATATTAAGCTGAGCTGTAAATGGCTATGGTTGACAACTTCTTTGAATAACTCACTATTGTTGTGGAATGCTGGACTGTGTTGTCGAGTTCAAGCACCTAAGTTAGTTGAATGACAATGGAGTGCCCACCTTTGACAGGTGTAGACAAAGGAGGGGGTATAGAAAGGAAAAATCATGATGTGTTTGTATAGACAGTACAGTTGGGATAGATAACACTGTGCTTCTACATAATCCTATGAGAGGCAAGATTTGCACTGATGGTGGTTGGACAGGATATTATGTCGGCTTCTAGTACTATGGTCATGCACTAGGAAAATAATTATTGAATTTTTGATATAATTCAGGTATAAAAAATAAGATAAGTAAACAGCTACACTCTTAATTTACTGATAAGAGACATCTGCTATAACAATGTCTGTAAGTATAATATCATGTATGCACCTTATGCGATACCAAAACATTATGAAAACAGTTTGCAATGTATTAATTGATCGAATCTGTCTTGTTAAGGTGTCTTAAAACTGTCTGATTGATATTTGTACTTCAATAATTGAAAAAAATAAATGAAAAAAACAAATAAACAAAAAATTTCAGAAATTAATCTGTTCATAAGATGAAAAAGTTTTCTTGGACTTAGAAACATGATATTGGGCTAGCCATTGTCAAATGAGGAGTCAGTTTTACAAGAATAGATCTGTACTGCAAAAAAGCCAGTAGAAACAGTCACTCTGTGGCATAACTTACCATTTTATGTGAAATTAGAGGCAAGATTGATCATGGTCAAAGTGGGTGCTAGAGAGAGCCCCCATCTGAGGAATCCGGGTTTTAGAAACCCCCTGAGCCAACTGCAGACACTTTCTGGCTGTGACTTCTTATCATTCAGGTCAGTCTGCTTCCTCTTCCAGTCCCCAGGGTGAAGTGTCCCAGCCATTGTGCATTCAAGTCATCCTAACTAACATTTATTATGGACTGATTGTGTGTCTGGGGGTTGGAAAATAAATAATACATGAGCACTGGGGACTGAAAATTAATTGGCAACACAGAAGCAGAATCTCCACCTTTAAGTGTTCCAACGAACACATCAGTCTTTTAATTCATATAATGTTCTCCAACACAGATTATCCCTTGTAGCCTTGTTTTTATAACTACTACCTCCACTTTTACTGATGAGGAAACTAAGTCTTACATACTGAGTGAATTACTTAACATCCAAGAAAGGTTAAAATCCAAGGTTTCTTTTTTAAATCCAAGATTTCTGATGTCAGATTGTCTCTCTCCTACCATGCTGTTAAGATGTTGGGGCAATTTATTAATTAACTTAGTCAATGATTCATTAATTAGGTAAATATGCACTGAACACTTCTTCTTGTCTAAGCACTTGGGATCTATCAATGAATGAAATGGATGAATATCTCCACTCCCCAGGTGTTTATGTTCTTGGCAGAGCCTGAAGAAGCCCTTTGTGTGGGGATGTGCTGAGTGCTGCTTACAGAAACCTCCGGATTCCTCACCCTCAAGTGAAGCAGTTCATTCTGTAGGGCTCCTGCCCAGGCCCTCATCAGGGAAGACAGTGCTTGGGCCCACAAGCCTTAGGATTTACCATCTGTAAACTAGAGTCCATTCATTTGGCTGCATGTATTGGTTCCTAGAAAATTATTTAGAGCACAAGGCTGTTTGCATTTAATTAATTTAAATATAAACACACAATCTTAGGAAAATTAAGTAGACAAAAACATTTTCATGCATCACAGGCATTTTGCAAACATATACAGTGTAACTTGTTAATTACATTTTCCTTCACAAACCATTTATCTTTTCAATGCCTTGCTTAATAACCTGATGCTTCTCACTTACATTTTAAACTGCTTATGATTCATTTTTCCAGGCTGTTTCCAAAGGGATTGTCATGTCCCAAAATGAAAGGAAATGTTACAATAATGAGGTACACTAAAACAGCCTATAGTGTCTAATTTTAGACCAAAGAGTGTGAGGGGTCATTCAAGTAGTTAGAGAACTTATTTAGGTTAACTAAAATAATGACTCAGTGTCTAAGCCTTGGCCTTTCTTTAATTTGAAGGGAGCTCATGAGCAGGTCTGTAATAGACATTTCCAAGTGCTGATGAACCACTGTCACGATTCTCGCTCTCCTCAGATTTTGGAGCCATTCTCGTAGTGTCCCTTTGCCTTCCTCCCCAGGGACAATCTGTGACTACAATGAACTCCAGGGTCATCATCATCTTCCAGCCCTGCTTCTGTCTCCTTGCCACTCCTGACTGCCATTGTCTGTTTAAATGATGGCAACCAAATTCAATTTCATCTTCCTATCTCCAAGCGACCACCACATGAAGTAGAGGGTTGCAAGGAGCACCCCCAGAAGCCCAGCTCTGTTAAAGTACTTGCAGGGTATTTTACTAACGGATTTTATTGGTGCACATTTGTGATGCAAAGAGATTACATTTAGTTTGGGGGTTCGATATGTGTATGCAACACTTGTTCCTCTTTTTTGGCTGGTTCAGCCCACCCTGAAGGCAGGGCTGGCATGGCCTGTGGTGCTGGGAATCAAAGCTAAGCTTTCCCAAGCAGGTGCTTTAGACTTCTGAGCTATCTCACGGCCCCCAATTTTGGTCATTTCATTACCCTTTACCCCCAACCTTCTTTGTTCCTCCTTCTTCATATTCCCTTCCCCTCGCTGTAGAGTCTCCCTCCCTATTTCTTAACACAGCTTTATACTTTGCTTTTAAAATCATACATATTTTGTGTCACATCCTGGAGACAGCATGCCACATGAAATGTTTTGCCACTGATATATTTAATTTACCATTAAGGTCTTAAGATTCATACATTTTCCTACAAATTACTGGAGATCTATTCATCTTTATGGCTATTATTCATATATATGAATATATATATAATACATATATATATATATATATATACCTTATGAATATTCTTTATTTAGC
Source organism: Ctenomys sociabilis (assembly GCA_004027165.1). NCBI lineage: Eukaryota > Metazoa > Chordata > Mammalia > Rodentia > Ctenomyidae > Ctenomys > Ctenomys sociabilis. The sequence continues at coordinate 34,406 of PVKA01003207.1, forward strand.
TGTCAGTGGGCATGAAAGCTGCTCCTGTGATTTAGTCATTGTGAGCTGGTCTGCTATAAAAATGATGTGCACACGTCGCTCTGGTAGGGTGGCATTAGCTCACCTGGGAAGAAACCCAGGTGAGGTGTAGCTGGGTTGTATGGTTTTTGAGAAAACTCCACATTGATTTTCAAGTGGTTGTATTAGTTTATGTGCTATCAACAACAGGTAAGTGTTCCTTTCTCCCAACCATCTTGGCACCATTTGGTGTTTTATGAGTCCTTGATAGTGCCATCCTACTGAAGGAAGGTAAAATCTCTATGTTCTGGTTTGCATTTCTCCAATAGCCAACATTTTTTCTTTTTCTAAAATGTTATTTCATATATTTATTGTACATTTATATTCTTCTTCTGAGAAATGTCTATGCACTTCAATCACTCTTTTTTAAATTTGTTCTTTTATATTTGGTGGTCTAATTTATTTTTGAGTTCTTTGCATATTCTAGATATGGTTCCTCTGCCTAAAGAATAGCTGGTAAAAAATTTACCAGGTAGTCTCTTCAGCTTGTTCACTCTTTCCTTTGCCATGCAGAAGCTTTATAATTCGGTGCATATATTGCTGATTTAGCAACCTATCTGTTTAACAACAGTTTTGTCTTAAAACTAGGGCATGCTATTCTAATTTCTGAACCACCACCCAGGCTTTTGTATGACCCATATTTTTTTTATAGATTTAAATAAGATGTACCTTGTTTAGAGACCCTCAGTTTCCTTTTTGTACATTATACTTTGTTAATACATTATTGTAATTTTTGCTGGTTATACTGTACAATACTGTAGTTTTGGGTTCTGTTGTACATGATAGTACTTCATATAAGAGTTATGCAAATACAGCCAAGGGCAGGCCAAATAGCTCAGCAGATTAAAGTCTCTGCTTAGACACAGGGGCTTGTCCTGTTGACCCCACTCCCGAGGCACAATGAGATGGCCATTGAGACTGGGTGTGGTGGATGCCTGTAATCCCAGCACTGTAAGGCTCTGAACGAGAGGATCACTAGGAGCCCAGTCTACACAGTGAGATCCTGTACACCCTGTCCTAAATACAGAAACAAAACAAAAAACCCACCAAACCCCCAAAACAAACAAACAACAACAACAACAATAACAACAATCAAATACAGCCAAGCTTGGTGGTACCACCAATAATCCTAACACTTGGGAGGCTAAGGCAGGAGGACAGCTGTGAATTTAAGGCTAGCCTGAACTACATAGTGAGACCCTGTCTTAACTTTCCCCCTAAAGTTATGCAACTAAAATCAACCCAGATCCATTTTTGTGAATGAATTGACGGCCAAAGAGGAATTGTATATACTATGAACATTACAATCATTAAATTTATTTGATGTCACTCTGGGTTTGTAATATGGCCATTCTCAGTTATAAACTTCCCTCATAGAACTGCTTTTATTGAGTTGCATAGGTTTTGACAAGTTGTACAGCCATGATTTAATCCAGGAAATATTTTAATTTCTTCCTTGAGCTCTTTTGATACAATGATGATTTAAACTGTATTATTTAATCTCCACATATTTACATAGTTTCTTTGGTTTCTTGTATCATTCATTTCTAATTTCACTGTGATATGATCTGATAATATGCATAAATTCATTTCAATTATTTTGCATTTGCTAAAGCATTCTTTATAGCCTAGTAAGTCATATATTTTGGACCAAGTTTCATGTGCTGCTGAGTAAATGTGTATTATTTGTTGTTTTGTGGAATATCCTACAGATAACGATCAAATGTGCTCAAATATGTGGCCCAACTGGTAGTTCTTTGTTAACTCTTTCTTTATTTAAGCAGTCTGTTCGTTAATATTGGGATTTTAAATTCTCACAATATGATCGTACTGATCATTATTGGATCTTTTATGTCCAGTACTGTTTGTCTGATGAAATTTGCTGTGCCGATGGGCAATGTGTATGTTTACAACCGGTATCTCTTCCTTTTGAGCTGTTCAGAGTAAGTGGTAACTTTCTGCATCACTTTTGATTGGTTTTGTCTTGAAGTCCACTTTGCCTGAAAATAGGAGCGCTACCTCTGCCTCCTTTCAGGCTCCTGTTGAGTGGAGTGTGAGTTCTCCAACCTTTGAGTTTTAGTTTGTGAGCTTATTATGGGCTGGCTGTGTCTCTCATATGCAACTTACAGTTTGATTTTGTTAGAACTAATTTGTCAATAGGAGGCTTTCCATCAGGGATTTGAGATCATTTATATTTTTACTGCAAGGTGTTGATTGATTCTGGTCATTATATTATTTTTCTGCTGCTGGTTCCTTGATTTTTTCCTTGTTTCTCACCTGCTTATTCTGTGTTCCACTTGGCTCTTTGCTGTTCATCTCGCTGTCTTCATCTAGAATATCCTTGGTATTGTTTCCGGTGCTGGTTTGTGGTCTTAGGGCAATATATTTGCAGTTTTAAATTATATATTCTTACTACTTACATTTTGAATATTTAATGATAATTCCCTTCTATGTTTTTATTGTAAAACTCATTTTAGACCTAAGCAATGATGATTGTATGTATTAATGCAGTGCTACATTATATTTTAGTGTATTTGCTGCGGCACAATGTTTAAATCAAGTTAAGTACTTTATCTTTAATATGCATCATTTCTTTGTGACAAATGCTTTCAAAATTCTCTCTTTCAGTTTTTGAAATGTACAGCACCTTGTTATTTATAGTCATGCTGCACATATTTACAGCTTTTAAAGTGAACCCAAGTTTTTCAGATCTCTTTGCCTTTCCATGTGCTGCTATTTTGCTTCTATAAAGCTCTTTCCTTTAATCTTCCTAAAATTCTACGTTCAGGTTTTGTACACAAATCATGCTTCCAAAAGAAGCATTTCTTTTCTCCCTCACATCATTTCCTGGCTTCACTGGGTTTAGGTGAAAAATGACTCACCTCCTTTGCCTCTGCTGTACACAGCACAACAATGCTGTACTAATTATCTCTCTTTGTATTTCTGCCTCTCCCGCCTGCGCTGCTCACTCCTGTGATAGCAGACACGAAGCATTTATTTCCCTAGCACTAGCAGAGTGACAATCAACTCAAGGAATCCTTCCTGAGTGAATAAACAGTCTCTTTCAGTAGGAGGGAGCTACCCACACGCTCAGGCACAGTGCAGCTCTGAGGTAAGGCACCTCAGGCAAGGCTCCGGAATGCTGCTCCTGAAGGGCGCTGAGTTGGGCAGTGTTTGTCAGTATTCCTTCGTGCCTTTGTCTTCTGATTCTTTACTCTTCCTTTTCCCAAAATAGATAGATAAAAATTTCTAACCACATGGCATTTGCTATGTGTCAGAAAATCAAGAATTGTAGAATTTTCGGCACTCACTGGAAGTTTCTCTGCTACCCTGGGATATTTCCTTGAAACTAGCTACAGTGGTACCAGCTGGAGATAAATGCCTGGGTCACAGCGTCCAAACACTAGCCATATGCTGTGCTGCAATCCACGTGTGGCTCCTTGGTCTCTCTCTCTTTGTGTACTGTGAGAATAAATTCTCTATGTTAAACCCCACCCCTTCTCCAATTGTATACCTTTTGTGTCCTGTAACAAGTCAGAGAACTTTAATTTGCATGTAGTACTAATTATAGGTTAGGTTCACATTTGTTGTCTATATTGGTCTAAGACAAAAATAATCCAGCTTTTAAAAGACCGAATGTAAAATTGATAAACACAGGTGAATTTAACAACACACAGCAAGTCAAAACAGCTTAATTGACACAGTATACAGCTTTAAAATAATGGTATTTGGCATAGCATAGGAAATGATCTGTACTAAATCCCCGACGGCTACATTGAGGGGTACTTACTTACATGTTAAAATAGTCTCAACATCTGTCTTGTGATGATGGTGCTTAGTTGTCAGCTTACTTGGTGAGGGCGTCACCTCAAGATTGGTAGAGCACACCTTTGGGGGTGTCTGCTTGGTTCAAGGAAGGATAGCCTTGAGGTCCACATCTGGTTCCTGACCCCTTCCTTTTGGGTGGTGTCAACTGTTCCCCTGACAGCTTCCAGGAAGTGAAAAGCTTTGCTACCACTCTCTTCCACCTTTTTATTTCTGTCTTGTATTTCTCTGAAACTTTTCCAGACTAAATCTCTGTACCTTTACATAGTGGATATAGGGTTTTCGGACCCTGTTTAAATGTGCAAGCAATAGAATGGCTGACTAATAAATATCCTTAATGGTTTCTTCAATATTATTTCTTAATAGCAAATCATTTTATTTCCATTTTTATTTTTATATTTATTTATTTATTTTATATGTTTAGGGGAGGGTCTACAGGGTGCTCAGGGTCTTAATACTGGATGAACTTGTGGCGATCCACCTGGTTTTGGCCTCCCAAGAGCTGGTTTCACAGGTATGCGCCACCACTCCCAGTCTCAATTGCTCTCTCAGTGTGACCTGGGAGTAGGGCTGGCGTGGCAGGCCCAGGGATTGAATCCCAGCCCCTACACCTGCTTGCAGGGGCTTCAACCCGCTGAGCTATTTGGCAGGCCCTAAAAGTTGAGAAGAATATTTTTTTTGGTTGGGGTGGGGGCTGGCTCAGGCTGCCTTAGGGCAGGTCTGGTAAGGCAGGTGGAGCTGGGGATTGAGCCACAGTATCCTGAGCCTGCTTGTGTTTGCATGAGCAGGTGCTTAAACAACTGGGCTAACCAGCAGGCCCCCCATTTTTTATTTTTTAAAGAGAGTATAATTTAATATTAAAAATTACAAATAATACAGGTTTCACTAAACAAAATAATATGAATTTCATAGTATTTGTCATATTGCAAAGTGTTGTCTTCAAATTAGTTGTTCATTTTACCAGATATGTGCATACAAAATTGGAGAAAGAATGAAAAAATATATGTAAGAAAGTAGCAGAGAGAAAAAGGAAAAAGAAATGAAAAAAGAAGATAAAACAAATTAAGGATTAATAGCTCCCTTCCATAGACCAGCAGAAATGCACAGTACAGTTGCGCAAAACTTCCTGCTTGCATACATAGATATCATAGATATGTCTCTTTCCCCCATTCCAGCAAATGTGAATCCAACAATTTTAAGAAAAAATAAAAAGGAAAATCCAATTTACAATTTTGAAATTCTGTACTTTTTACCTATGAGCAGTTTTTCCTTAGTTTTCTGAGCATCATTAAAATGAATCACTGGGGCCAGTGAGATAACTCAGCAAACTAAGTGCCTGCTTTGGCAAGCACAGGGACAGGGTTTGATCCTTGGCCCCACATGCCATGCTGGCCTCTGCCCCTGTGCTGCACTGAGCTGGTGAATGAGTCTAGGTATGATGGCACATGCCTGTAATCCCAGTCCCGGGGAAGTTGAAAAGCAGGCAGATCACTACAAGTGAGAGCTGCTTAGTGACACCCTGTACCTTTTTTCTTACACATATGAAAAAAGAATCACCCTTTTCAAGCAAACATCAATTTTTAAAAAGTGAGCTTGTGAGCTTGTGTTTAATCATATTTAAAAAGGAGATTATACAGTCCACCCTTGGTGTTGTTATTTACTCTGCCAAGACACTCTTGGACTCCAATCCATCAAATGGATTTTTGCTAATCCTTCCCATGACCACTTCACTGTACATTATATGCAATAGTTTCAGGAAGAATTACATGCTCATAAATGGCTCCCAAACTGACTGTGAACGTGCATAGGGCAGGACTAGCATTTACACCATCCTGTTTAGCAGGGATCTGAGATAGTTCTGGTATTTTAAGAGCTGAAATTCTGTGGCCCCTGTTCACACACTTAATCAGTATTCACTCCCAGTATAGCCTTTATTCCAGAATTTAACCCAGGTTGATTTATTTCAATATTAGTCAAATACCTGCTCCAGGGTCAGTATCTTACCAACGAGGTGACCTTTCTCTACTTGCTTGCTTTTGAAAGTGCCTGTCCCTGAATCTCTTGTGTCACTGCTTTTATGTTTTGTGAGATGAGCACAGGCAGGCATGTCGCTTCCTTGTAATCTGGTGCCAGGGCTGAGGAAGGTTCACATCCCAGGTCTACTATTTATTACCTGGGGGTGCTCAGTCTGGTTGCTTAAGCTGGGTGTTTCGTCTGACCAGAAACATGGAAACACTCATTTTGCTTTCCTTTTTGTCTGATTTTTCTCATGTTTAACCACTAAAAGTTGACCCCAAGTATCACTTGGGCAGTGCATTCTTGTTTTATTTTATTTTATAGCATAAAAGCAAAAACAAATAGCAAAAACAGACAGAAACAGAGTAACATACAATATATATGGTACAAAATTTCAAAACAAAATAAAAAATTAGCAATAGTTGTTATATCATGTATTTTTATTGTCAAATCTGTTGCTCAGATTAACAGATACAATGGCTCAGAACTCCAAAACAATTTGAAGTTTGTTAAGGTGTGATTGGTAATGTAAAATCTGATTCATTTAAAATAAACTTTGGGTTTCACATTTTAAAAAACAAACAGATACAGACATGCAAGATTGGGCAAATAATTAAACATACGTCTGCTTTTAATAAATCTTAATTTGTTTTTTTACTACATTGAAGACAGCAAAGTGCAATACAAACACTATGGTTGAGTTACCTCTCATCTTGTTTTTCTAAATGTATTTTTTCTATCATCTTATTAATTATTATTATATTTAAAATAAGTTAAAAAATAAAAAGGACAAGAAACAACTAAGGGCAGCATGTTTTTTAATGTACTAACTATCCCAAGTGTTTCAGGCATCCTTTCAATCAGTTGATTTTTATATTAAATAAATTTGACAAAATGGCTGCTTTTGTATTCTCTGTCATATCCTCTTGTACAGAATTAATAAAAAATGCAATGGTTGTGACTATCCAGTGTTTAAATAAGTGGCCTAGTAAGTGGCAAAAGTATGATCATGTCTACTTCAGAGGACTGTTGGACATCTGAAATGCTGTCAGTGGTTCTGTGCTGACACATGGCAAATGTTCTTGTACATGTAAGTGATTAAAGGGGTTTTATAAATAAATTTTTGCTGAAAGGAAATATAATTCCCTATTAGGGCCTAGGCTGAAAATAATTTGGCAATTATGCATTAAATATGCATAAATTCTCTGAAACTTTCTATAACATTATTAAAAATACCAGTTGGTCCTGCTTTTGTATCGTTTTATCATGTCATGTTGGCCCTTTAATTAAGGTCCCTATACTGGGTGCACCAATATCACCTTGGGACAAACAAAATTTTAGGTCCCAAAGCAATTCTAAATTTGCGTCTGAAGTTTAATACAAATTCCATGTAATTTTTATATGTTGTAAATTTTCAGGGGCACTGAAAATTTACAACATATAATATACAGACTATATTATAGTTTCTCCACCAAAAAGTGAGAATTACTAAAGGATCCAGTCACAGGATTCTGTTTAGAATTGCATGTGTATGTAAAGTATGTGGAATGCTGCTCAATATGCATAGCAGTTACTAAATACATTTATGTACATATATATATATATATGTATGATATTTTAGGCACCATGATTCATATAAACATTTAAAAACCATAACATATTTAAAGGAGCATGCTTAGTGTGTTGAAGCAAAGTAAATATTGTCAGAAGAGTAATTAAAACCCCTTGGAGTATGTATGTTAGAGGAGAAAGCACTTACTGGTGATAATAGTTGCCATAACATTTTTTTAAGGTTTAGACTAATTCTTTGTGACCTCGGATGGTAAAAATCAAAAGGACAAATCTTTAGAAGTTAGAGAGAGAAAGGTTTAATACAGAATAAGAAAGAGCTGTAATCATTTTGCAAGCAGATTTGTCCAAAGTGGGACTGACTCTCATTTTCAAGAGTGAGAGTTTGCTGCTTTGAAAGGTCTGCTTTGAGCTTTCTGGACTTTTGTAAAGATGACAAAGTGGTGAGTAGCAGAGAAAGAACCTGTCTGAAATTCCACGTCCAGATGCTGGAATATAGCAATGTGAGGAAGATAAGAAGGAAGGAAATGGGTTCCCAGGACGCAGTACAGATATGAAGCAAGAACTGAATCCCACAGGGAGAGCAAAGACGGAGGCATCAATGAAGAAGAAGGAGGCGGCAGGCTTTCCCCCTGAGCCCTGACTCACTGCGTGGGGGGGGGGGGGTTTGGCCAAATCCACCGCAGATGGAGGATGATTATTGGCAGCACCTGAAGCCTCTAGGGAAAAACACAACAGTGGAACAGTGCAGTGAACACAGCAGAATGCTGTCTAGTGAGTTGTTCAGGTTTGGCACCCCAGGAGAGGGCGACTGGCCCGTAACCTAGAGACTGGCCAGCTAAGCTCAGAACTCAGAGCAGCAGCCAGCGGCTCCATCTAGTGGCTCCCAGTTTCAGGGTGAGACTACTGAGTTCAAACTGGCAGGAGGCCCGGGGAGTGATGAATTCTAGTTCTGTAACATCCTACCTAAAAGTGGGATCAAGTGAGAGTTGGATTTGTAAAGCAGGCACATTTTTAATTTTCTGATGTTTCATAACGTTGTTCATATTAAAGATTCTTAGAAATCCTTTAACAGAGGCATTTTTGTGTAATTTCATCTTAATGTCTTAGAAATTAGACCATTGAACACTGAGCACCCCACCACATGCTTACACACACTCTTTTATACCACTTATAGTAAATGTCAATAGCCTTTAAAATAACTTTCCATGAACCTTTGTTTTGGTGTCTCAGAAAGTCATAGAAATGGCTTTGACAAACTGTTATTTCATATCTTACTGTTTCTCTTCCTCTCTTCTTTTAACATTTTCAGTTGTTAGTTTTATCAGTACTTTATGTTTGGCAAACATAAAGATCACATTCATCATGGGGAGTTGGTACATGTACACAGTGTACCTTTTTCGTCCCTTTCCTCTCCCTTCCCTTCCTCATCTCTCCATCTCTTGGTCCCTTCCAATTTGCAAAAAATCTATATACCTATTTCCAATTGCTTTTCCACATTTTAAAAGAAAGCAGAGAGAGAAAATTTAAGCTTTTAGACAATCAGTATAGGAACTATCTGAAACAGCGTTGGTCTTCTCAAACCATGAGACAGTAGTCTACTTAACTCTCAAACTGTAATGAATTTGCGGCATCCATAATCATTTTTACTGGTATTTTGTTCTTGAACTTAGGTTGCATTCAATGGACTTTCTTTGTCATAGGTACAAAATGCTTATATATAAGATTTACACATCTTTTCCATGAAGAATTCTATAGGAAAGTTCTACAAAGATTCTGGACTTACTTATAAGAATATATTTTGAAGTCAATGTGCTTGTGTGCTACAATGGAAAATTACTTGATGAACCAAATAGGAGTTGAGAGAGGCAGGAAGACTCATTATAATACTAATGTTTCCACTAAGAGGTGTAAATACTATAGGAATTCCAGGCACTGAACAAAGGCCAGGAATTGTAACACCTGTCCAAGAAGCAGAATGACAGGATCAAACTCCTTATCTCTAGGGTGAAGAAATATGACAGAATGATTGTCTTGTCTTTCATGGGCAATAATTGGCCTCATAAATCTGAGACAACAAAGATTGAAATTGGAAATGAAATGAAAACTGACTGACAAGCCATTCTGTGTAAGATACTTTGGAGCACGCTTTCTCATGTAAGTCTCACAGCACAGCTGTGAGGAAGATTGTGGTCTTGTTTCATGAATGAAGTAGTTGAGGTCCAGATAAGTTGAGTTTCTTACTGAAAATCTGACAACTAATCTGTCTAAGTTGATATTCAAACTTGGGTGTTTTGCTTTTCAGGGAAGTTTCTTTCTCATTATACTCAGATTCCTGGAATATATAAAGTTTAGCTTTGAGACTGTGCAATAAACAGAAAGATAGAATGTCCTCTAAGTAATCACTGAATAAAATCATTTTAATACCATGATGGTATTCAGAAAATTAATAGATTGAAAAAAATAGCTTTTTATGCCAATAGATTTCATTGTCCATTCAATAAAGTTGGTTCAGACTCACCTCTCTTGCTCTTCTGACTCTTTAAAGAAGAAATCCAGCTAGAGAAGGCAATTTGGGGATTCTAAGATGCTGAGAAAGTGAACTAATAGCACTCATGCACTCCCTATTACTATATTCATGCATCAAAGTGCATGGGGCCAGGATCAAGAGTTCAGAGTTGGCAGAAGTCCCTTTTCCTGTCAGCATGAAGATGGAAATGGAGGGACAGACTGTGATGGAAGTGTCAATAGTTATAGCTGTAATCACAACTTCAGCGGAGATCAACACCTGCTGCACAAGAGGATTTAAAAATCCAATAAATGAAGCTAAGTGGAGCTGCGATACTCAGTAGTGGTGTGTGGCGTGGTTACTGGCAACATGTATCCTTGTTTCCTAAAGGCTGAGTACAACCAGCAAGGTGTATGAAGCCGAACCTGCAGCAGGCAGAGGGACATCTGGCAACGACAGGCTAGCTGATACAATTTGCAGATGCTCCTGTGGGGTGTTTCATTGGTCAGTACCTTACTTTGGAGGTGGGAAAGTATCCATTCAACCTGGACTGGCAATTATGCTACCGATTTTGATTTTAGAAAAAAGTCAGAAGGGAGCTGCAGCATGGTCTGTAATCTACAGGTGGCTTCTAGTTTTTCTATAAAAAGGAAAAATTCAATGACCATCTTAAGTTACATTTATGAAATCAAAGTTAACAGACAATTGTCTCATTGTAGAATTTCGTTTGAATGTGACTCTACATGCCCTTGTGTGTGTGTGTGTGTGTGTGTGTGTGCCCAATGTGTTACATAAATGTATGTGTTTCCTTAAAAAATGTAAAGGAATTGCTGTAATTAATCGCGTGTAGTTCTGGTTCTGGCTGGTGTGCAGGAAACGGCAGCCTCGTAGCTGCTGCTGCATTCTTTGCCTCCAAAGGGGCAGGAATGAGCTCCTGTTGTTAAAGCCATTCTTTCTCTGCATCACTATTTCTTTGTCTGTTTTCCATATTGCTCATCGTATAAGACTGTGTTTTACTTATAAAATGCAAAATAAAATAGCTGTTTTTAAGACAAAACATTAAATATGAGAGAAATTGAAGCCCTGAATTTGTGTCTTTAAATGAAAATAGTCGGTGTACAGGTATCGTAAATAGGCGAAGCTTGAGCTCTCCCTACAGGCTTTTGTTACAGTAGCTGTCTAAGAGGAGGAGAATATCAGAAGCTGAAAATCACCCCAAAGTGTTCGGCAGAGAGAATGATTTCCTTTGTCCAAGACAAAGTCCCAAGCTGTTGCCTGGGTCGACAGTGAGATCGTGCAAATTCCTGCTGCCAAAGATGTGTTATCACGTTATTGAAGTTACAGTCGTTTTTCTTTTCCCTCTAGTGGTTCTGAGTTCTTTATTAAAGAAAAAGGAGACTAATAATAAAAACAACAACCGTGACAATAATGTGGCCACGTCAGCAGCGCTAGTGCTGCTTCCCAGCGTGCCACTGTCTCTCAGAGCCGGGTTTTGAGATGAAGGGTTGCATGGGGGTTTCTGACTTCAGGCTGGGCTCAGATTGACTCCAGACAGAATTACTGTGGAATAATCATTGATTCGCATAAGCCTTGGTCACAGAACAAAGTGAAAGCAAAGATTGTTAGGTGGTCTCTTATCTTATCATGAAAAAAATGACATCTAGTTTAGAAACACACATCCTGCTATACTCTAAAGGTGAAAGTGTCACTAGATGTTTTTTCAATATGTTATCAGAGATGCATAGCAACAATAATATGCAATAATAACAATTATCATCATTGGCTAAATGAATATACTGTCAGTTGTGTATTTTGCAGAATTATCTTGTTTAGTCCTCACAGCAATGCACACACATACATGAGCTTGTCATCTTTCACAGATGAATAACCCAATTGAGAAACTAGGAGACTTGCCCAAGGTCACCCAGGGCTCTGATCCAGCACCCAGAGGTCTAGACCACTAGTCAACCTAGAGTGCTAAATTATCTTTAACCATTTTATGCTACCCTGCCACTTTTTGGTATTTTTAAAGAAGATATTTCTAGAAAATGACCTAATAGGCAAACTCAACTTAGCCAGCATGATTGCTTCACAGCGAATATAGTAAGTATTTAAGGAGAACTAGAAATTGGTAAGATTTTTAATAGACACCAAAAAATTTACTAAGAAGAATATGAGTGCTGAGACAAGTGAAGCAGGGTTTAGGGTATGGAAGAGTCAGATAAAGAAAACAGTCTAAGGAAAGGAAGTGAAATAAGCTGTTGAAATAAACAGGACATGCAGAGTGACATCACTGCTGATGGGGAAGGAGAACAAAAGACACTCTTATGAGGAAAGTCAACGTGAGGATGTGTTGGAACTATGGAAAACAGGGCACAAAGAAGGCATTATTCAGAGTTTCTTTAAGATTTAGAGATTAGTGAAAGGATTTCACATTCCAATATTCATTTATTCCAGTTGTATTCCTTGAGTGTTGGGCAAAAGTAGTGCATGCTTCAAGTACCCTGGTGCTACTGACTGAAGAAGGAAAACAGGTAGCTGAGTTCCGAGGTGTTATGCTACACCTGGAATGAGGTAAAGCTGGGCAAAGGTAGACCCATAGCTAAAATTCTGGAGAAGCGAAGGTTTTACTAGAAGAGGCAACAATGCAATAAAATCTTGGACAAGGAAGAAGCTTTTGCTAAGTGGATAGGGAAGTGAGTGGGCTAGAGAACAGTATTTTAAGGAAGAAACAAGTTGTGCAAAGGCACAAAGGCCAGAGCCACTGGGGATGGTGAGTGGTTTTGAATGGCTGAATGCAGTATTAGGATTCAGGGAGACAATGGAGAGCTGGAGGCCTAGAGAAGCAAGCAGGGTCAAGGTCGGGGGGGGGCTTGAATGAGGAGCTGAGAGTTTGGACTGCATCCTGCTGGTGTAAGCAGCAGCGAGGACACTGTGAAAGGCATTGATCTTTCAAAAATTGCCCTTGAAGTAGCTGGGCAAATGAGCAAGGAGGCTAACTCCAGAAGCAGGAGACTGAGGGGGAGCTGTGTGATGCTAGCTGCTGACTGCAGTGAATAAAGGCAAGAGGCAGAGCAAGGAGAGTCCATCACCAATGGGGGCTGGGTGTGGCTTGGTACCATATTTAGAGATTAAGCAATGGACTATGGAACTGTGCCTAAGAAGAATGACTAGGATGCTCCATATGAAAAAAATGCTCCATGTGAAAAATGCTCCATATGAAAAACAACAAGAAGCTAATTATATACAAATGCTGTCTGTTATCATCTATACTGTTTAGTAGTTAATATAGCCTCACCTCTGTCTATATCTCATGAAATCAGTAGTTTAATGTTTAAGAAAACTCAGCAATTCTTCAGTCCCAAGCTCCCCTTATTCATCATATTCACAAATGATTTCAAGGGGAAGCTACCTAATACGTGAGAGGAAGAGCTAGGACTAAAACCAGAACCAGGTGACCCAGCACCAGGTCACAATCAGTTTTCTTACATATGGACCACGCTGCACTTTTCTGCTTGGATTGAGTTCCAGGAATGCTTCTGTTCATTCAGATTCCTTTTGTGTTTCCCTTTTTACCTTAGTTCTCAGAAAACTTTCATTCAGCTTTATTTTCCATGCCTTCCATAATTTGCTTAATTCAAGAGATGGAAAACATTATTGCTTCTTCCGTGAAAATAGTTTTGTTCTGTTCTAATTTTGAGTATCTTACATAGCATTACATTTAAATGACTGGCCATCTTTACGTTCTTTTGGATGTTCGATAAGAGTACACATTATAAGAAAATATACTTACCACCCGTTAGTTTTCTTCTAAACAGGGCTATAGCTGTATACTTTGTATTTTTGGCCAACATCGGCAGTACCATTAGACTCTGTGAGCATGGAATATGAAAATTCAAGGAACTTTTCCATGAACAATAGAAAATAGCTATTCAGAGCACACAATTACAATCATCCCAGATCTTACAGACCTGTAAAAGCTCACCTAAAGCTGTGTTTGTCTTTTTTTGAAGTATCACAGTGCTTCATCCTCAGCGCTTGTTATGTGTTTTGCTAAACTGGTGTCTGCAGTTTCTGCTGAACAATCATCTTGATAGCACAACCCTCCATGTTTCACTGTACTCTCTAGTTCTAATAATTTTATTTAGATTAAACACAAAAGCAGAGGCAAGTTGTCAAATTGTGGAAGCTTAGTCCTCAATTCATACAATCTTAATACATTCTAATACTGGAACTCTGAGAAAGAGATAGGAATTTTAGATAAAATCCAAGTAAAGGAAAAGCAAACTTATGAAGGCATGATAAATGGTCTGACTTGCTTCCTGGGGTCTGGTGGGAATGCTTCTTGTGCTATATTAGGTATCTGCGATGTTCTCAAATGGAAATTTGGATGCTTTCTCCTTGTTGGGTTGGTGAAGACGAGGCTTGGGGGAGGTGAGGAGCAACCTGTGTCATACTTTCAGCGAATACCAGCAGTTCAAGCCTGAAATCCGATCATACAAAATGCATATCTTTATATCTTTTAAAGATATAAAGTTCCTAATTTTTTTCATTTGGACCAATACATTTAATTTCACAGCTCGTTAAAGCCATACATATAAAAGTGAAACACACACCTAAAAATGAACCATAAGTTTAAATAATACTCTTACCAACATCATATAGTTGTATTATTTTTGTACTCTGCCTCTTATGTCTTTTAATTTTACTAATTACTTGTATAAACTTTTAAATGGTATTCAAGACCCACTAATGGGCTGACACAGCAGTTGGAAATCACTGTCTACCATAATAATTGCTGTAGAGTCAATCACCTCAACCTAAACCAAGGGGTCTACTTTATCCAAGAGGCAGCATCCTCAACAGATGTAGGATGGTCCCACTTGGTCACAAGAAAACAGTAGCAAAGAAGAGGTTGACAGCAGGAAACTGCATAGGGAAAATTTCCCTATGAGAATTGAGATTTATAAGTTTTCTGGACCAGGGAGAACCATGCTTAGAGGTAGAATTTCAGTTGGTGGTAGAAGACCAAGTCAGGAGAGAGACAGTGTTATTTTTCTAATAAAAATATCAAATTGGTATTAAATTGGTGGTAAACATATGCTATGGGATCTGAGCTTAACTCCTTCCTGGGCACAGCCTATCCTGCTGTGAGCCAGCACATGTACACCAGGAACAATGCAATAAGACAATTTGGGGATTAGGATCACTTGCAGTCCAATGTTAGGACACCAGGAACTTCTTTGCTATGAGTTCCATTTTTATCTTTCATAGTTTATATTTCTTCCAACTATAAAAATAATATATTGCCCATCTCTCTCCTGATTTAATATATCTGACAAACATTAATTTGTGTGTGTATGTACACATGGTTCCTTGTGGAACTTAAAATTAAATGCCCTCCCCTTGCATCTTCCTCTGCCTTTCGGAAGTCATGGAAGAGGTCAATAGATATCCAAGCAATTTATTTGATAACTATTGCTTCAGAAGCCACAAAACCCATCCATTACTATTTTGATGTTCTTTTTATAATAATAGCATAATTAATGTTAATTTATCCACCTTCTCAATGACTTTTTTAAAGTTAAGAGGTAAGGAAGTTAAATCACTGTGCTCTTTCTTATCAAATTTTATGGTTCAGTATTGAAGCTGTAATTCAATATGTTTTAAAAAGAGTAAGAGAAGCAACTACCCTATTTACTTGTGGCAGGGACACCCATGGACAAATGTGACAGCTGAAAGAGAAAGAGGAGCCATGGGTTGAAGTGGGGGGGACAGTGGGAGGTAGAAGCAAAACTGGGGACAGTGTGGCCTTAGCGATGCACAGGTGAACCTGGTAGTCACCCAGGGAAGGAGTAGCAGTGGCAACAAAGGGACTGTGACAAGGAGAGTGGGAATTTCATGTGGAGAGAAAGGAGAAATGTAAGCTTCCGGTTGTGCCACTCTGGAGGGGCATTTGGAGGTCACATTGCCTGTTATTCATAAGGAGATCAAGTCAGCTGCTGTTTCCTGCCTTCATTCAAACTTGTTTTACCTTGACTGAATGTGTATGTGTGTGTGTGTGTGTGTGTGTGTGTTGGAATTTCCTTATCTGAGTAAATACGTTGTCTCAGGAAATCTTACATTTTAACATCATGAGTCTTGTTTCCCTATACTCTCCAATGTAACTGTGCACCTTAGTTATTCTTTTTTTTTTTTTTTTTCTACTATGGCTTCTCTTCATAATTGGTATCGTATTCAACTGAAATTAAGGTTATTTAGTGGTAAGTCACAATCCTTCCAATTTTATGGCTTTGGATAGTAGGAGTTTCCTAGTCATGAATTGGTAATCATAGAGGATGTGATGGTTTTCATACACTAGGTCCATTCTTACATTGATAACAGGCTGGATGAAAAACTTGTAACAGTTTACTCATCTGTGATGTGGAGGTAATGATACTATATCAGAGAGATATTGTGGGCAATTACAATACAATGCTGGATACGAATCATTCAGCACAATTTGGCATACTATAAGTGATCAACAAAGTAGTACTGCAGTTAAATATTCATTAGAAATCTGTGTGTGTCTTGTCAAGGTATCTTAAAACTGTCTCATTGATATTTGTACTTCAATAAAATAAAAATTAAAAAAAATTGTGTGTGTGTGTGTGTGTGTGTGTGTGTGTGTGTGTGTGTACAGGACTGTGATAAGAAATAGAAGGTTACCATGCATTTTACTTATATATTAGGGACCGCCTTAGCCACCTGTGTGCTGTGCACCTGTCTCATGTAGGTGGTGAGGAAGGTGCAATGGTGAAGGCAGGAATAAGCAGTCCCTGATGGCAAGCTGTGTCTACAGCTCGGCTTTCTTGTACCCACTGGATATGAAAAGGCTGAGTTAAACCCCATGACATCTACTGCTCTTTATGTTAAATAAACCAAAGCCTTCCAAAAATTAAAATGATTTTCTTATGCAGTGTGACACAAGGTTATCCAATTTACCAGTGAGGTGCAGCTGAGTCACTGGGAGGCAAAGAGCAGGGAGGCTGTGTTGAAAGCTGCAACTATTGTGTCAAAAGTATAAAAGCCCCTCTCAGTTTAGTAGATGCATTTGCTTAGGCCATAATAAACTAAGAATGAAAAAAGGTTAATTGACAAAATGATACTGGTCTAAAGCTGCCCTGAACACCTCATTTAGACAGATGTGTGAGACAGGCCCCTGTTGCACTGACAACGATGAGTATTGTAACTGACTTTTCCCCTTCAAGGGTGTGTAGCTTCTAAATCTTTCACCCAGGCATCTCACTATTGTACTAGACCATTCCAAGAAGGTTACTGAAACTGTGAAGCCAAAAGATGCTTCAGATCATACTTAATTTAAGTATGTTCAGGAAAGGCCACACATCAGCACTAGTTTGTAGCATTGTATGTTGGAATTCTACTTTGAGATAGCTCAGTGGACTAAAGCACCTACTTTGGCAGAGCACAGCAGCCAGGGTTTGAGCCCCAGCATGCTATGCTGGCCCAGCCTCCAGGGCGTGGTGAGGGCAATTGAGACTGGGTGTGGTGGCATGGCCCTGTAATCCCAGGACTTGGGAGGCTGAAAACAGTGATTACTGTGAGTCCAATCTACATAGTGAGACCCTGTACATCCTGTAGACCATGTTTGCGTTGGTCTCCCACAAACACAATAAACCTGAGATCATGTCAGTATTGTCATTACTTTGCACTTTGAGTTTCTTCAAACTCTTGATTATATCAGTATATTAATCCAAATTTCTCTTTTCTGTGGTTGGTTGTGTCATTAAATCAGTGTTTATAGATTCAACATCTGACTCAGCTCTGCTGGCAGAAAAGAACTCCTTATACTTATGGTGATATTCAGTGAGACGGCAGAGGGCAGTTTTTTGAATTCCAAACTGAAGAGGTTGGGGAATTCCAAGTCACTGCGTTTCTGATTCTTGGAAACAGGCCTGAAATTTCTAGCATTAGTAGTAAGTAGGATATGGAGTTCAGAAGCAATGGTTCAGTCAGAGGAAGCACAACTCTCTCTTCCACTTCTTGTGAGTCCTTGTCTGGGACTCCCTAATGCAAAAGATAAATTAACAAGAGAATTGCAAACAGAAGCTTAATAGTGTAAACACCCCCTAAATAGGTGGGAGATAACTTAGAGCACATAGTCAAAGTTGTTTTATACTGCAGGTTTAAGTCCTTTGTTTTCTGAAACAAAAAAGAAAAATGTGGAGATAGGATAAGTTTACTTAAAAGAAGGGTCCAGGTTTTTATGCAGATTGAAGTTGATGTTTTCTTCCTTAAGCAGTCCTAGGGACTTAGAAATCCTTCTTTCTGGTACAGAGAGGAAGACAGGAATCCAGATTTTCCTTACAGATATACATTTCTTTTACTAACAGTGGCCTTTCAGAACTTCTGTGCCGATAGTTTCACAAAATATCTAATTCAAAATGATCCTTGTGTTGTGCATAGTAGTGGATACCTGTAAACCCAGGGCTTGGGAGGCTGAAGCAGGAGGATCACCATGGGTGTGAGACAAGCCTGAGTTATGTAGAACATTCAGTGCTAACCTATACTACATAGAAAAACCTGAACAAGACAAAAGAAAACATCTTTGTGCTAAGAAAACATATTTTGGGATTGCACATTCTGGTCTTCTGTATTCATGTTTTGGGATGAGCCTCATTGATCTTCTGATCTTCCTATCTGACTATCTGAGAGCTGAAATGGGGAGAGCAAATCAAACAGCAAACCCTGAAAGTAGTGGAGAGACATGCACAACCTTACATAAACAGTTACTAAACATTGCTGGGTGGAAAGCTCAAGGCCTATGAGAAAGCAGGGAATAATTGTCATTCTTTCAAGGCTGCTAGAATTGTTAGCTGGGATTTAAACTGAACAGAACAATGAAACTCCTTTCCAAGTGGGAACTAGCTCTATTTTCGTAGCCATTGGAGCAAGGCTCTTAAAACCTAAATGTCTCACATGTATCTGCTAATGGGTTTATTGTTTTGCTTATTCTGCTTAGAGAAAATCAGGAGGGGTAATTTGGAATATATATAATTAAAAATCTTTTCTGAAAGAGTGTTGACATTTCACTGGCTGTTTTTGAAGGGCATTAAGCAGCTCTCTTAAAGTGCAGTGGTCGTCTGTTCATTGCTCCTGCACGCAAGTCATGGCACACACTCCTGCATGACCTAAGTGTGGGTGGACATGGCTGGCCGCCTATTAGCAATAATCAGTAGTTAATGGCTGTTGTTTGCAAATGCTGTGTGGATGTATGTGTGAATGTATGAATGTATGAATTTATGTTTGCATTTAGTACAGGGTCTACAGAGTCTCACTACAGATTAGACTCATAGTGATCCTCCTGTTTTCAGTTTCCCAAGTGCTGGGATTACAAGTGACTCCACTCAGTCTCAATCTTAGTCTACGCATGCCCTTGGGGCAGGGCCAGTATGGCGTACCAAGGATGGAAAATGTCTGCTTGTAGGCACTTTAATCCACTGAGCTATCTGGCCAGTTTGCTGTGTTTATTTTGATCACTTCTACATAACCATTTCTAGATGTACTTTCAGATACATTAGTTTTCTTACTCCTCCTTACTTCTTCCTAGTTGGTATACTCATCTGCTATTCATAAACATCTTTCCATTAAGTTAGCTTACTTTATTCATAAATATTCTTTTTATTTTAGGGAAGGGTTTGCAGGGTGTTCATGGTCTTACGACTAGGTTGGATTCCTAGTAATCTGCCTGCTTGCAACCTCCTAAGAGCTGGGATTACAGGTGCATGCCACCACGCCCACTCTCGGTTTCCATCTCAGCATGCCCTGGGGGTGGGGCCCGCATGGTAGGCCTGGGGATTGAAACCCTGGCCCCAGCATCTGCTTGCAGGCAATTTAATCTGCTGAGCTGTTTGGCTGGCCCTAAACATTCTTCCTTTAAGTCAGACTTACCTTTTTACAGTTCCTGTCTTTTCCCCTCTAATATCCCAGTGATTTGAGTCCTTCATGTTCCACATGTAACTGGACAATGCTCCCAAAGTAATCATTTTCTCACTTACGTTGACACCCTCCGAAGGTGTTCTCCAGGTGACAGAAGACAGCCACAAACACAGGCAAAGGCCAAGGAGCATCAAGATTCATAAAACAGGGTCGAGGATATAGCTCAGTGGTGTAAGTGCCTGCCCGGCAAGCACACAGACCTGGGTTTGATCCCTGGTACCACAAACTGTTTTGGCCCTGCACCAAGTCAACCTGCAAAACTGGGCATTGTGGTACACATATGTAATCTGAGCCTGGGGAGGCTGAGACAGGAGGATCACTAAAAGTCTGAGCTGCATGGCGAGACCCTAAACAAAAAACATGAAATAGTTGTTGAGGAAAAGAACCCTAAAGGATTTCTATTTATCATGTTATTGTTTCTCAGTTTTAACACATGGTCCTGTGATGTATCTGCACCTTTAGATCTTATTATAAATTCGTTGAAATGAGTCACTCTCTCTCCAAGTTTTCAGTAAATAGTATAGAATCTTATTAGTAGGCCATGTTTTTGGGAAGAGTGAAAAGGAGAACAAAAGAGCACACAGAATGGAAAATTTGTTACTAAAGTGCTAAGGACTGGACCAAATGAACAAACCATTTATTAAAATAACAAACATGACAAACACATAAATAATAAATCTCTGTTGTGTATTGTCACAGGCAAGAAATTACATCTTGCAAAGTCAAACAAGCAAAGAAGACTGGACTCAGTGCTGTTGCCAAAGAAGAGAGTTGGAAAGAAATAACAGAAGAGTTTCATAGATCTGGGGTGAAATCATTCATAGGACATCTGTATTTGCTAATTGATCATATTCAAAAGGAGAGTATACTTCATGGTTATTTTTGGCAGGAGGTAGTTACACAACTTGGAGCAAGCACTGAAGAAGGTTGTGCTCCTCCTCCACAGAACCTGAGCCACAGACCTGCTATTTCCTTTGATGTTTCTATTTCAAAGGTTTGGCTCCTGGGTTCTTGAGAAAGATATTCTTGGGTCTTAAAACTGGCAAGATTTCTAAAGGATTTTACATGTCAAAGGGGTAGAGCAAGAATTGCAGAGCAAATTCTGTAAGAAATTGAGGTCAGGGGCCTAGAAGAGGCCTGTCTAAAGTTCACTTAAGATGAGGGGAAAGAAAAAAAAAGAAAGCAGAAAGATAAAATGAAGACCAAGTTCTATGAGCAGAAATAAGAAGGGGTTTTGAAAAGACAGATGGGAATGAGGTAGAAAAGAAAAACAGGAAACAAGGTATATTGTGTGCAGATACAGATTTCCTGTAATGAATGTGGTTATTATGTAAACCTAAATCATACTAATAAACTCAAATTAAAAAAAATAGATGAGGGGTAATACCAGCAACACCAAACCTGTCCCTTGGCTTCTGTGTTCCTGGGCTCTGATCCTAAGGACCTTTCTCAGAGCTGCTGTCTTTAGACCTTATTTACACTTTTTTATTTTGAGGCAGGGTCTTGCTAAGTCACTGAGTTGCTTAGGCAGGTCCCCAGCTTGCAGCTCTCCTGCCTCAACCTCCAAAAGTACTAAGTTACAGGCCTGCACTACATACTTGGCTTAGTTCTTATAATGTAAGATGTGTTTCTCCTTTGGTAAAGTGTGACAAGGCCAGAAAAGAAAATTCCCTTTGTGTACCATATTGTTAAAGCCATGCCTGATGGGACAGAATTCTTTATTTTTTATCTTTTTGAGACAGGGTCTCACTATGCAATTCAGGCTTCCTTGAACTCACTTTGTGGTCCAGACTTGCCTTGAACTCACAGTGATTCTCCCACCTCAGCCTCCTGAGTGCTGGGATTACAGGCATGCACCCCCCCCCCCCCCGGTTTCAGGCTTCTTTCTTGACTTATGCCCTCCAAATGCCTTCTCACTACCTTTGCATCATCTTTGCCACCCTGGCACAGTGTAGGTCTGCCCATCCAGTGTTGAGGAAGGCTGGCAGGCTGGTCCTAAACAACACCCTGGTGCTTGGCCCACTGAATTAGTATGACCTGGGGAAGGTTAGAAATAAAAAACTGGGGCCACATCCCAGACCCAGAAATAGCAATCTGTTTTATAAAAAACAGTTCCAGGTGATTCACAGGCACATTAAAATTTTGGAATCTATGACCCTATAAAGACAAGCTCTGGCAGAAAGTGCACATCCATAACATCTACTGTCCAGTAGAAAACACAGGGAATTCAGTCAAGTCCCTGGTCCCAAAGCCTTGGCCACTGGATTCAAACACACAGAATTTGCATCTTCTTAGTGCAAAGCAAATAAAAAACAAGCAGGAGATAAGAGTTTATTACTTGTGGCAAAAGATGTACTAGAGTTACTTGCTAAGGAATGCTCTTTTTAAAGAAAGCATGAAGATTTTATCTGGGAGCCTGTATATCTATTATAATGAAAACACTTTGGGGAGACCACGGTCGTGAACATGCTCAGTGTAAGGGGCACATTTCTGGGGGTGCCCAGATCAGGGTCATTAGTCACATGTACAAAAAAGGAAAAACAGTGGATGAGAATTCCTCTGGTCTGAAAACTCAGTAATATGAGCAAATGTCGTGGTTAGCTACTTAAAACTATGAGGCACTGTGACTCTGGGACTGAAGTAATAGGAAATAACAACTTCAAAGACACGTTAATGGTATGTGTATATGGTGCTACTGATTCAGAAAACACTGCGGAACGAAGCTGAGGACAAAAGAGGCAGTTAGGAGAGTTATGTTAGAAGTAAGGAAGAGACTGGCTCTTGGACTTCCAGGAGGAGTTCCAAGTTTGGGGGCAGGGTGTTCCCTCAGGGCCCTTTGATAGTTATAGGTAACAATAGATAAAAAAGTACTGGAATTCCTCAAGAGTTCTGGGGTCACCTCTCATGGGACTGTGTGGATTTAAAATGATCAACTGGGGCTAAAGGTTACAAGCAGGTTTTATAACAAGTATTTGTAGGAATGCAAGACCTTAAAATAAATGGATTCGTTTGCAACAAAATTTCCTTGAAATTCAGGACCTTAGTGGGGAGGGGCAGCACCACCCTTTAGTAGGAGCCCACACTGCCTGAAAAATTTTATTGTTTTTAAATTTCCCAAAATGTAGGCTCTTAGTGAGTGTTGCCTGCAACTTTTACTGTGTTCCACATCCCCTGTGGAAATTTATTCTTTGTACAAAGGCTCAGTTCCCTGTCTAGTCATCATCTTTAGCAGTGTGGCTGTTCACCCCTTTCTATCTCAGTCCTTTCCCTGGCTAGCTTCCTTACCCAACTAACTAAAGCTAACTATATAAACTAACTAATTAAACTATTTTCTGCCTTGGTAGTTTTAAGAGGGCAGCGGGTTCTCTTCTGTAAGGATGAGTTCACCGCTAGAGGCGCTGTTCTCACTTAAATGTTTCTGTCTTTGAGCAACAACCATCTTCCCTAGGCTGGGGCTTTTAAATCAGCTTAAGACAGCCTACCTTCCCCCACACATATGATGAGCAATTTTACTCTTCTAATTTCGTTGCACTCTGATTTCCTGTCTTTCTCATTAGAACTTCTCCCTACCTCGCTGCCCTGACACCTTCAGCT
The DNA here is from genome assembly GCA_004027165.1 of Ctenomys sociabilis. Classification (NCBI taxonomy): domain Eukaryota; kingdom Metazoa; phylum Chordata; class Mammalia; order Rodentia; family Ctenomyidae; genus Ctenomys; species Ctenomys sociabilis. Next base: position 57,975 of record PVKA01003207.1, read on the forward strand.
GAGTCTTTGGCCCTTGCTCACCACCTGTTACCTCTGCTCATTAGGGACATGCCCGGGTTCTGACCTGTAGCTTCTAAAATACACAATTTGTTATTCAGATTCATCTACTCCTTCTAGAGGATAACCTGGCCTGAATTTTTAAAAGAGCATAAACTCATCACACAGTTAAGAAAACAGGATGAGTTTTTAGTGTGATACCTTGAATAACGGTAGACAAATCCTGGGATGTGAGAAATGCTAATTTCTGCTGGCACTGGGAAAGCAGAAGATCTACTTTAGCCCAGAGATATTTGCCATGAAGAACACACCGCTGAGCAGACAGCGTTCACTCCCTCTGCTGCCAGCACCCTGTGGTTCAGCCCTCCTTTTTATTTCTATTTTCTTTCTCCACTGAAAACACCTTCCCTGGTGCCCAGCTCCCGCTCAAGGCCAACACCCTGACAGACAAGCAATCTCACAATACCTGGGGGAAGAAAAGCTGTTTTAACTAAAATAGATCAGCTAGGATATTTTCTTTGACAATGCTCTCTTCATGCAGTTATACCTCTCCTACACACTGCCCAAGGGGATGAAAATGGGAGCCAGCAGGGAATTCACATCTGAGTCATCCTTCAGCAGCTGACTCCCTGGGGTCACTGAGCCTTCGTCTAAGTGCAGAAAGTCCCCTCCCCCACTTTTTCTGAGTTCACTGTGCTGCAGGAATTGCAGTGACAGGAAGGGATTTTACTTCCTGGGCTCTCAGGCCCTCACTGTTTGGCCTGGGGCTCCAGCTTTCCTTTTCTCTGTACCTCAGTTTCTTTGTTTGTTCAACAAAATTTGGAAGACACCAGTGGTTCTTGGCTTCAGCTACTCCTAAGAATCACTTGGGGGATCCTAAAGAAGCAACACGGAACAACAAAATCAAACCCCAAATCCTTTACGCCAAATATTTCTGCACAGAGTTTCAGTGCTGGTAGGTATTTTTTAAAGTTTCCAATATATTTCTTAACACACATCAGATGTATTTCTGAGGACTAGTAGCTGGATAATAAGCACAGAATCCCATAGCTGGCTCACAACAACTGAATCTGCATTTTTAGCAACTTTCCCAAGCCTGTAAAGCAGATCTCTTGTCCAGCTTGGCTTCATAATGCAGAGTATGGATTGTGGTTTCACTTTAGTCACATCTGAGGATTACATTGGCTCTTTGTTTTGTTCAATAGTTGCTTTTGGAGCATCTGCTTTGTAGCTGGATTCATAGGAAGGACTGATGAAAAACAAATGGGGAAGATATGACTTCCCCATCATAGAGCTCCAGTCACCGAGGGAAGACCTGCCTGGGTGGATCACCACACAGGACAATGTTCCTGAGGGCTGAGAAAGCTGCACAGGGGACTCTGAAAGCTGAAGTAGGTGGGAATGAGGTTTAGTAGGTCAGAGAAGCCCTTCCTGAAACAATTTAGCAGCTGGATCCTGTGAAAATACAAAATTAGTTTGGTTTTTGTGAATGCCCGGGAGCCCTCTTTAGATTTCTATGTTTGGGCAACTTTAAAAATTAACTAGAATTTATTAGCAATCGCTTTTTGAAAATGTTCCCCTGAAGTCTACCAATGATCTCTTTACTATAATCCTGGTATTATGTTTCTAAATAGCACCTTGTTGATCTGTAACTTTTCCTAATAAGAAATGCTTCCATCTTGATCAGACTATTTCCTTTGGATTTTTGACTTAGCTTGGATTTCTCTCAAATATAAACCTTGCAGTATGAGCATGCTTTTGGTAAATTAATTTTGAAAGTGATCCCATGTGGGACAGGTGAATAATCTACCCTCTCTCACTCTCTCATCAAGCTATCCATGTCCTAGTTCCCAGAATCTACTATCTTGTATGGCAAAAGGGACTTTGTAATGTGATTGATTAAAGATTTTTTTAAAATTTAATTTAATTTTATTTTATTGAAGAACAAATAGCAATGAGACAGTTTTAAATCAAATTAGCAGGACAGATTCTATTAATACATTGCATATTCTTTTTTGTAGTTTTTTTGTCATACAAGGTGCATGCATGATATTCTACTTACAAATACTATTAGAGCAGATGCCTCTAATCAATAAATTAAGAGAATGCAGCTATATATTTTTCTTATTTTTTTAAAGTTGAATTATAGTACACTTTCAAAAATTAATACTTTTTACATTGTTTTCTTCCTCGTGGTTGTCCATAGTACAAGAAGCTGACAGAATATCCTGTCCAAACACTATTAGTGCAAACTTTTCTTCTCATAGAGTTATGCAGAAGTCCTGCATATTTATCCTAACTGTATTGTTCATATAATCACAGAATGGTTCTTCCTTTGTATCCCTTTTTTTTTTTGTTTAGTTCTGTAAAAGATGGACATTCCATTGTCATTCAATTAGTATAGGTGCCTGAACTCAACAAAACAATCAAACACAGTCCAGCAGTCCACAATAATGATGGGTTATCTGAAGAAGTTGTTGACTAAAGACATTTATAGCTCAGCTTATTATTATGGCCTTGTTTTATATACCTCATTTTTATACTTTCTGCTGAATGGTTAAGACTGAGATAAAGCAAGACCTATATAATAAAAAATGTAACTTTTGTATCTGATGAGGTCAGTCAAGTCCCCTCAGGGTTTATCCTGTAACCCTGTACCTCACTCTGTAGATCCTTTGTCAGTGTCAGCCATGTGGATGAATCACAGCCATTGCTTGAACAATTTGCTCTCTGTGAGAGCCTGAGAGAAAGTTTTCTCTCCAGTGACTCTTCTTAGGCACACTATAGATCATTGATCATTGATTGCATTCCTGGAACCACAGAGGAATGTGATCGATGATCGATGTTTAAAGATTTTTAAAGGAGGAGATTTTCCTCAACTATATGACTGGCATTATGATCAATGACAAGGGTCCTTATAAAAAAGCTGGTCAAGAAGATCAACTGAGGAAGTTGAGATATTACATCAGAAGCAAGAGGTGGAAATGATGTGAGGAAGAGTCAAAAGCCAAGTCTCATGAATAGCCTCCAGGAGCTACAAAAAGCGAGGCATCTTATTTCATTAGTGCTTCACAAAGAATTCAGCCTCGGATACCTCAGTTTTGGCTCAGTCAAATGGATCTTGGCTTCTGACCTTCAGAACAGTGACAGAGCCAATTGATATTGTTTCCAAGCCTCTAAATATGTGGTGATTTGTTACAGGAGCAATGGGAGACTGAGGTACCTGATGAAAGGAATCAAGGGGTTAGGAAGAGCAAAGGAGAGGAGGAAAGCCAAGGGGCTTTGTTAAAGTAGTCATCACTGTGACTCAGACCACTTCAGAGCCTCTGAGGTAGCACTTAATGCCTGTTTGTTCAAGATGTAGGAGAGGAAGCATTTATCTGGTGACTCCCACATTCTTCACTTGTTAACCCTTAAAAGCAGTGTTAGATCTATGACTATAAATGAAGCAATTAAAACAACACACACACACACACACACCACACACACACACACACACACACACACACACTCTGTTGAGTGACTCATAAGTTAGTAGAACATGTCATTAAGAAAGGACAAAAGGTCGGGTGAGGTATTATATAGAGGTGAGCCCATAGTGCATAAAGACTAACAGATGGTTTTCATAAGAGTGTCAGGAAGATTCCAGAGAGAAATTGCTACATGAATTGATGAGTATGAATCCTTCAGATAAAATAAAGGGAGATCATTCAAGAAAGAGTGATAGGTACAGAAGCAGGGAAGTAGCACAGAGCTGTTGGAAACAAGAGCTTTGTGTGGATGGGTATGACACTTATCAGGACCTATCACAAAGGGCTAACATATGAGGTAGTGTTTCCAGTCAGATGCAGGGAAGCTTTGTGTCCTGCTGCTGTTTGCACTGGTCCCTTGACATGCAGGAGCATGGCATTGGTCCCCAGCTGAAAATGCTTGGCAAGACAAGAGCTTTCTAAGCAAACATTATTTGGTTCTAAATAAGAATATGGGAGTAAAATCCAAATGATATGAGCCTTTAAACTTCCTTACAGCAAGTTTGTAATTATAAAAATGTCGTAAGCTCTCAGGCGCTACTTTACATGTTCCTTCAACATTGTTTTGAGCAAGCCCATAAAGTAGAGAAAAAAGTTAATTAGAATATAAAGTAGAAAAGGTTTAATTCATTTTTCAATAGGAAGCTGACTGCAATGTGTATAAGACTAACAATATTCTATTTTGTGATTAACAATAGCTACTCATGAATAATTATAGAGTAGAAATGTGAAAAAATCTCTAATTAGAAAATAAGCAAATCTCCAAAATTAGGTATTTATTGTTACAATTAGGTATTATTAGAACTAATATGATGGTAACATAAGGTATTAATAAATACATTTTAGCCATTGAATGTATTTTCTTACATCAGAAATAAATTTGACATTTTCATAAAGACATTTAGTTGAAGCTTATAGTAAATGTAAATAATACAGGGCAGTAATTCTGCATTTTAGCTATTATATTACTCATGCATCCAATTACAGTCTGAATTTCTTGCTGTGATGACAGTAGATGTATCTTTGTTGAGAGGTGAAATACCTTGAGAAATCAGAGTCACCATGCTATGTCCTGATTTCATAAGAAAAGTACCCTGAATATTTAATTAGCTCAGGGAAACAATGGAACCTACCAGTCTTCTTTGAGGAAGATCTTAATTAAGAAGAGAGATTTAAAAAGCCCTTAAAAAAAGACATTTTGAAACTTTATAGTTTCTATCATAGTCTGGAAGTATGTCATATGTAGCTTTCAGATAATCTTAGTATAAGTGTTAATATATTTTAGATTAAGTTTTTAATGAGCTAGAAATAGAGTAAGGGAGCTTATCTTGCCCACTAGCTTATAGGCTCTGTGAATGTTCCCAGCCCAATTTGTGGAGTTCAGTGAGAAGGTGGTGGGTCAGTGCTCACACTGTTTTCTTTAAGTTAAAAGCTTTATATGGATCATTTCACTAAATCCCTGCCATAACTCTCTTTTTTTAAAGCATACAATAATACATATGTTACAGATTTTCAAAACATATATATATATATATATATATATATATATATATATATATATATATATATATGTATTGTTTATACAAAACAATCCAACACAGATCAGCAGTCCACAATTGAAGTGGGTTATCCACAGAAGCTGTTGATTTGAGCCATTCACTGTTCAGTATATTAATATGACTTTACTTTATATACCTTTATTTTTATACTTTTCTGCTGGATAGTTAAGACTGAGTTAAAGGAAGACCTATATAATAAGAAATATAACTTTTGTATCAGATAACGTCAGTCAGGCATCCTCAGGGTTTATCCTGTAACCCTGGTTGACTGTGTTCGAGAGGCCTCCTCATCTTCTAGTCTATTCCATTGGTCCACAAGCCAATTTTGTTGCCAATATCATGTTGATTTTATCACAGTAGCACTGTGGTATAATTTCAAGTCAGGAATTGTAATACCTACTGTCTTGTGTTTGTTCACCAGGATTGCCTTTGCTATTCTAGGTCTTTTGTGGTTCCAAATAAATTGTAGGGATGATTTCTCTAGGTCTGGGTGGTATTTTTTGGTAGTTTTATAGGAATTGCATTGAATTTGTACAATTTTGAGAGTATGGCCATCTTCACAATGTTGGTTCTTCCTATCCAGGAGCAGGGTATATCTTTCCATTTTCTGAAATCCTCTACAATCTCTTTTTTTCAGAGTACTATAATTTTCCTTGAAAAGATCTTTAACTTGTTTAGTTATATGAATCCCAAGATATTTCATTTTCTGCAGTGCTGTTGTACAAGGTATTGTTTGTGTTGTTTCTCTATACAAACAATAAAAGGTATTATTTGTATAGTTTCCCTATACAAACAATACCTTTTGTGTGTTTGTTATCTGTGTAGATAAATGCTATTGACTTTTGAGTATTGACTTAGTATCCTGCTATGCTACTCAATTTGTGTATCAATTCTTGTAGTTTCTTGGTGGAGCTTTTTGGGTCTTCCAAGTAAACTATCATGTCATCTGCAAGTAGTGATAGTTTACCTTCTTCTTTATGTATTCTTATTCCTTTTATCTCTTCCTCTTGTCTTATGGCTGTAGCTAATGATTCCAAAACTATATTGAACAGGTGATAGAGGACATTCTTGTCTTGTACCAGATCTAATATAAAAAGATTTCACTTTTTCCCTGTTGAGAATTGTATTAACTGTTGGGTTGTCATAGATGGCTTTTATCAAATTGAAGTAGAGGTTTCTGATTCAAATTTTTTGAAAGATTTTGAACATGAATGAGTGTTGGACTTTGTCAAAAGCCTTTTCTGTATCAATTGAGAGGACCATGTGGTTTTTAGTTTTCACTCTATTGACATAGTGTATTACATTTATAGAATTGTGAATATTGAACCATCCTTGCATCTCTAGCATGAATCTGACCTGGTCGTGGTATATGATCTTCTTGATGATGTGCTGTATTCTCTTTGCTAGGATTTTATTGAGGATTTTTACATCTATGTTCATGAGGGAGATTGGCCTGCAGTTCTCTTTTTTAGTTGTGTCTTTCCCTGGTTTTGGAATCAGTATAATACTTGTCTTCAAGAATGATTTTGGGAGAACTATTTCCTTTCCAATTTCTTTGAAGGGTTGTGGAGTATAGGGATTATATCTTCTGTAAATTTCTTGTAGAATTCAACTGGAAATCCATCAGGACCTGGAGTTTTCTTTGTTGGCAGCCTTTTTGTTACATTTAGTATTTCATTGGCTGTTATTTGTTTATTGAGAATTGTTATATCCTCTTGATTCAGTTTTGGTAATTTGTACTTTTCGAGGAATCTGTGAATTTCATCTGTGTCTTCTTTCTGTGAGCAAAAAGATTCTCAAAGTAGCTATAATAATCTTTTGAATTTCCACTGGGTCTGTGGTGATTACATCCTTTTCATTCCTTATTGCTTATGTTTGAATTTTTTCTTTCCTTTTTTTGATGAGGTTAGCTCTTGGCTTATCAATTTTATTTAGTCTTTCAAAGAACCAGCTTTTTGATCCATTGATTTTTTGAACTGTTTTCTTCATCTCAGTAGAATTAATTTCTACTCTTATGTTTATGATTTCTTTCCATCTTTGGGCTCTGAATTTGGTTTTCTCTTCATTTTCTAGATGTTGGAGACGCCATGTTAGTGTGTTTCTTTGTTCCCATTCTGTTTTCCTAATTTGTGAGTTCATGACTATGAACTTCCCTTGGAAAACTGCTTTCATCGTATCCCATAAATTCTGAGAAGTTGTGGTTGAAGTTTCATTGAACTGTAGATATTGTTGAATTTCTTGTTTAATTTCATCTGTAACCCATTGATTGCTGAGTAGGGTGCTGTTTAATGTCCATATATTTAGCGGGTTTTTCTGGTTTCTTTTGTCTTTTATTTCCAGTTTCATTGCACTGTGGTCAGATAATATGCCTGGGATAATTTCTGTTTTCTTGCATATACTTAAGCATGACCTATGGACAAGTATGTGTTCTATTTTAGAGACTGACCCATGTGCAGCTGAAAAAAAATGTGTATTCAGCTGTGGTTGGGTGGAACACTATATATGTCCACCAGGTCCATTTGTTCCAGGCTCTGGTTTAGTTCTGCTACTTCTTTGCTAATTTTTTTGTCTGGTTGATCTGTCTTTGTGTGATAAGGGGGTGTTTAGGTCTCCTCTTAAGATTGTGGTATTGCAGATTAAATTTTTTTATGTCCAGTAAGATTTGATTTACATAGTTCGATGCTCCTGTGTTTGGTGCATACATATTTATGAGTGTTACCTCTCCCTGTTGAATTCTTCCCCTAACCAGTATGTAGTGGCCTTATTTATTTCATTTGGTCATTCTTGGTTTGAACGTGAGATTGTCTGAGAACAAGGTTGCTAAGCCTGCTTTTTCTGAGGTGCTAAGGTATGAAGTATTGTTTTGCATCCTTTGACTTTAAGCTTATAAATGTCTTTTTTAGTTAAGTGTGTTTCTTGTATACATCATATTGTTTAGTCTTGTTTCCTAATCCACTGTGCCAGTCTATTTCTCTTACTTGGTGAACGGAGTCCATTTACATTGATAGTTATAATTGAATTGTGTTGACTTATGATTGACATGCTATTTACCTGCTGTTGTTTACTCCTTTTTGTCCTGTGTTTAATTGTTTGTCCTATTTAGTACGTTCCTTCTGTTCTTGTTTGTGCAGTTCTGGTCATTTTGGTCCCTCTCTAGAACATCTTTTAGTAGCCTATGTAGGGATGGCTTTGTCATCATGAAATTTTTGGGTGTTTGTGGAAGTATTTGACTTTTCCATCAAACTTGAAAGAGAGTATTGCAGGGTATAGTAGTCTGGGCTGGAATTTGTTTTCATGGAGGACTTGAAGTACTCTGCTCCGTGCTCTCCTTGCCTTCATGGTTTGTGAAGAGAAGTCAGCTGTAATTCTGATGGATTTTCCTGTGAATAGGATCTGCTTCTTTTCTCTAGCAGCTTTCAGTATATCATTCTTGTGTTGGATTTATGGAATCTTGACTATTATATTTCTCAGTGTGTTTTTAGCTGTGTTGAAGTTATTTCGCATTCTGTATACTTCGCTTACCTGAATGTTGGATTGTTTCCTCATATTTGGGAAGTTTTGTGCTAATACTTCTGCCCATTTCTTTTTATATCATTTGTATGGACTCCTTCTTTCTCACTGATGCATATTAATCTCACATTGTTCATCTTGGCACCGTCTTGCAGGTGATGGATTATTTTTTCCTGCATCGTCCTTGTTTTTTTTTTTTTTTTTCTTTTTTTTTTTTTTTTTTTTTTTTTGAGACAGGGTCTCACTATGCAGTTCAGGCTGGCCTTGAGATCACTTCATAGCTCAGGCTGGTCTCGAATTCACAACAATCCTCCTGCCTCAGCCTCCCGAGTGCTGGGATTACAGGCCTGCGCCACCACGCCCGGCATTCTCTTTGTTTTTAAGAGATCCTTTCTCACCTTTTCACTAACTGCACCAGCATCTTCAAGATCTGAAACTCTATCTTTGCTTTCACTCAGTTTTGTAGACTCGTGATTGAGATTTTAAGTTCTCCTATATCTCTTTGACTCTGCTTCATGTGATCTATTTCTTTCCTGTATTGCTCATCCAAGGAATCTGTCGTATTTCTAATCTCTATTTTTTTGTCAATGTCTTCTTTAGAGGTAGGTATTAATTCTTTTACTGCAGAGTTTTTCCCAATTTGGGTTTCCAACATGTGGAATTATCAATTCCATAATCGATTTTCTACTTCAGATGTTTTGATTTCAAATATTTCTTTTTTTATGTGATCAGTGTGTTTTCTTTTTTTTTCCAAAGCGGAAAGAACCCAGGGCCTCAAGCAGGCTAGCCAAGTGGTCCACCACCAAATAGCATCCTAGACCAGGTATAGTTTTTTTTTTTTTGTATTTTAGGGAAGGGTCTACAGGGTGTTAAATCTCACTACTATATTGTATTAGTAGTGATCCCATATTTGCAGTCTCCTAAAAGTCTTTTTTATTTGAGAAATTATTTCTGCTCTGAATTCCTCTTTACTTTCCTGCTGTTGTTTCTTTGCTTGGGACACTGTTAATTCATAGGTTTCAGATGGAATAGTGTTCTCTGCACTTGTTATGGGTGGACATGCATTTCTCCCCATATGTTTCTGTATTTGATTCATTACTTCAGGTGCTACGTATTCGAAAATATCTTTTTTTTTATTTCAGGTGTTAATTCTGGTCTGAATTCCTCTATACCTTTCTGCTGCTGTTTCTTTGCTTCTAACTTTGATAATTCAGTCATTTCAGCTGAGCTAGTATCCTTTGTACTTATCGTTGGTGGGCTCAAGGCCTGAGATTGCACTTGGCTCCTTGTTTTTACCATGTGTTATAGCTCTGACCTCTGACATTTTGTGTAGAGTTTTGGTGCATTTCTAACATTAGGACCTTATGAAATTCAGGTATTGTTGTACCAAGTTCTAGTTCATGTAGTTGTGTCTGGCTTGGGTCTGGCTGCTGTGCTCAGTTCCTTCCTATTACTGTCCTTGGAGGTGAGCCTGTTATACCCTTTTGACAAGATGCTCTGCTCCTGTATTAGCAGGCCTGGGCTTTGGGGGGTCTGCAGGGCTCCCAGAAAGGTGGTGGATACTCTCACTCACCAGCTGGGCTGTGCTGGGGTTGGGGCTATGGAGCAGGAACCGAGAACGCTGGGAAAGGTTTCTCTAGTGTGGCGGGCCTGGAAGTTCTCTCTCACTGGGTGGGCTGTGTTGAGTCTTGAATCATTTAATTAAACTTTAATCTTGTTTATCTTTTATTTTATTTCTGTATTTTAGGGAAGGGCCTATGGGTGTTCAGGGTCTCACTACTAGATCTTCACACTGTTATATACAGAGTATTTGGTTATCTAGTGAGTTGGCTCACTGAGTGAAGGTGGGGAGCACCGAGCTTGCCTTGAGAATACTTCCAAGAGGGAGCTTAGATTTAATTTCTGACCAGGGTTTGGTCCCTATTACAAGCTTTCCTTCCTTATAACAAAAATATTGAAACAGTCAATTTAAAAAAGAGAAAGGTTAATTCTGGTTCCTGCCTTTGGGAATTCCAGTCCATTGATTTTGGGCTCCAATCAGTTGGGTCCAGGGGCAAGACAGTACATTAGGGAGGACAGCGGGTCATGTAGTAGATCTGTTTGCCTCAAGGTAAGGAGGAAAAACAGAGACAGAGAAAGTGAACAGGATTGTATTACCTCCTTCAAGGAAAGGTTCACTAGGATCTAACATTTTGACACTAGGCCCTACCTCCTAAAGTTTGCACCACTTCCCAGTATGCCCATTGGCTAGAGATTAGGCCTTTAACACACAAGCCCCTAGTATCAATTAGAAGTCAAACCAGACCTAGTCAAATGTCAGACCAAAATAGCTTCCAAGCAAATGTCAGACCAAAACAGCCTGATACAATGGTTGGAGTCCTGAAATTACAGATTTCCTTCAAAATAAGGTTTGCTGATAAATTGGAAGAATGGCAATGAGATGGAACACGACAGAGAGAAAAAAGTGGCTTGGGGTTTATGACGCAGACACATACAAAATAATACCATTGAAATTTATTTCTCCTGGTGATATCATATGACTATTTCATTGTTAACTGTGGGGTTGGATGTGTCCTTCTGTTGGGAAAATTATATAGCTTAAGAATGGACACCCATACTTTGAACCTGGCTCTCACTCTCAACAATCTTAAGACAAGACTGAAAATGCATTTGAGACCCACAGCTGTGGAGAGAATTTGTAAGTGCTCAAATAAAAATCACAGGTAAGGAGAGGGCTTGATTCATGGCTGCATCCAGGTCACCTTCTCGTTGGATGAGGAAAGAAATTAACAATTGCTGAGCACCACCATGTGTCCGGCACTGTGATGGTGTAATTTATTTTCACAACTCTTTTAATCAGGCCTTATCTCTTCTTATACATTAGAAATTTGGAGAAACTAAGGCTGTACTTAAAATCATTTATTTAATTAAGGTTGAGATATGAAGCAATCTTTGAGTCCTAGAGACCATGCTCCTCCCCATTGAAGGGTGTCTCCTAGGAGAGGTGGTACTGTTTCTTGGGATCCCCATAGGCCAGGAGTCCAAAGGGAGCCTGGTAAGATATCTTTTTAACTAAGGAGTTTTCTACCTTTTTTAACATTAGATGTCCTCTTACCTTCATGGAGAAGCTTTCCTAGTCATTCATTTACATTTTAATTTTTTCTTAGTATATGTGTGTAGCACATATTCCTTGTGTGAATCTGGTACATGATATGCATCCTGATTCTTCTTTCAATATATTTCCCTTCTTTTCCCCACTCTTCCTTTCATTTCATGATCCCCTTACTACTAGAAAAAGTCCTATTTTTCTACTTTCCACTATAAAGCTCTTTATTTATAGAGCTCATTAAGAGCTCATTATCATTTTGCTCTTTATGCATAATTTGGGTTTCTCATATAAGAGAAACCATGCAATACTGAAGATTGTATGTCTTGTTTATTTCACTTAATATTGTGGTCTTAAGATACATTTATTTTCCCACTAATGGCTCAGTTATTTTTCTTAAGACATAATATACTCCACTGTGTATAAATGCCACATTTTATTTATCTGTTATCAGTTGATAAACATATACACCGCTTTTAAGGTTTGGCTACCATGAACTGTGCTTACATCAATATAGGTACATACCTAGCTGTATAATGTGATGTCTTTAATCCTTTCAGGAGGATACCTAGAAGAGGAGTAGTTGAATTAAATGGAATTTTCATTTTTAGGAATCTTCATGCTGATTTCCACAGTGATTACACTAGTTTACCTTCTAACCAATGGAGGAAAGATGTTCCTTCTCTCTCCAGCCTTGGCAGTGCTTGTTGTTCGATTACTTGATGGTGGATGCACTTTCTGGGGTAAGATGGACTCTCAGTGTTGTTTTAATTTGTGTTGCTCTAACACCCAGTTGTGTCGAGCATTTCTTCATGCATTTATTGGCTACTAATACTCCTTCTATTGTGAAGTGGCTATTCATTTTACCTGTACTATTTTCCCCTACCAGATATAGAGCTGGAAAATTCTTTTCATAGTGTATAGATTTTATTTTCATGCCTGGGATTGTTCCTTTGGTGTGCAGAAGTGTTTGAATCTGCTACGTTCCTATCTGCTGATTCATGGTGCTATTTCCTATACAGCTGGGCTCTGTTGAGAAAGTTTTTGCTTATGCCTGTGATTTTAAGAATTTCATCTATTTCATTTTCCAGCAGATTGTTTCTGTTTTAACATTCAGTTCTTTTATTCACTTTGAAAGTTTAGTATGTAGTGAGAGATACAGGTCTTGAGTCAGTTTTCTGTATGTGAATGGTCAATTCTCTAGTATCATTTATTAATAGATCTACCTTTTTCTCCAGTCTAATTTTCCCCTTTTGTCAAATAGTAAATTATTACACGTGCATAGGGATCATCACCCATATACATGGATGCTTAGTATGTTCATCATGTATTTTGTCTCATTATCTGTATGTCTGCTTTTTTGTGCCAGTATCATACTGTTTGTATCACTGTGGCTTTGTAATATAACTTCAAGTTTAGGATTGTGACATCTCCCGTTTTGTGTTTGCTATTTGGCATCATTTCTACTTCCATATGAATTTAAGACTGTTCACTCCAGTCTGTAAAAAATGCTATTGGTATTTTGAGAGGTATGACATTAAATATGTGTAGCAGTTTTAGAAGTATGGAGTATTCTGACTATATTGATTCTGCCTACTGAGGAATGGGGAATTTTTAATATTTTGATGTCTGATTTCTTTTTCAGAGTCATGTACTTTTCACACAGAAGTCTTTCATGACTTTAGATAAGTATTTAATTTTTCTATGTGCTATTGGTACTTAAAAATATTTCCTTCTCAGTGGGTTCATTATTAGGGTATTGGATACTATTGATTTTTATGTGTTCACTTTGTATCCTGCTACAGTTTTGAATTTTGTTATTAACTCTAATAGTCTCTGGTACATTCGCTATTAATCCCAACAGTCTCTTGGGTTTTCCTATGCATGCTCCTTTTATCTCCTTTTGTCACTTAATTGCTCTTGTTAGTTTTTCAAGTAGTGTGATGAATAGGAGTGATGGTAGTGCACACTCATTCCTCGTTCCTGATTTTAGAGGGAAAGCTGTCCATTTCCTAATTTAATATAAAGTGGGTTTTTTCTTTGCTGTAAATGGATCTTATCAGATTTAGAGGAGGTGCTTCTATACATGGTGCTCTTTATCATAAAGGGATGTCGGGTTTTACCAAAGGATTTTTTGAGATAATCATGTGACTTTTATCCTTGATTATATTTATGTGATACATTGATTTTATTGATTAATGATGTTGACCCATTGTTTATTCATCTGTTGATAAACATATACATTGCTTCTAAAGTTTGACTATTATGAATTTTGCTGCCATTAATATACATGCACACCTAGCCCTATAATGTGATGTCTTTAATCCTTTCAGGAAAATGCCTACAAGAAGAATAGTTGAATCAAGTGGAATTTTCATTTTTAGAGCTCTTCATATTGATTTCCATAGTGATTACATTAGTTTACATTCTAAGGATGTAAACTGTAGGATGACACCTACTTGGTCATGACATTTGATCTTTTTGACGATTTGTTGCATTCCATGTGATAGCATCTAAATGACAAATTTTATCTATTCTTTGTAGAGCTTGGTTCATAGTTCTATTTTTTGGTTGCATACTTGTCTGGTTTATGAATTAAGATAAAAGTAACTTCCAGAAATGACTTTAGTCTTTAGTCTCAGTGTCATTAAAATTCTTGAAGATATTGGTGCTAGTTTTTCCTGGAAACTTTTTCTATGATTCAGCTGTGAATTCATTCAGACCTCAGATTTGTAGTTTTTTCTATTATTTCTTCAATTTCACTGACTATTGTTGGATCATTCAGAATTTTAAAAAATTGAATAATTCATATATATCTAGGAATCTATCCATTTGTTCTAGTAGCAATTAGACAGATTTCTTAAGTAGTTATTAATAATCATTTGATTTCAGCAGTGTCTATTATGATTTAATGTTATTTTTTCAATTGCATTGATTTGTGTATTCTTTTCCTTTTTCAGTTAGATTCATTAAGGGTTTGCCAGTTTTATTATTTAAAAATGCCAATTCTTCAAATTGTTGATTTTTTAAAAAATCTGTCTAATCTTTATAATTTTATCCTTGTATTAGAATTGGGTTTTAATTTAATTTTTTTCTAATACCTTGAAGTGATTTTTTTGGCTCACTCTTTTTTTGTGATGTGGGCATTCACAGCAATAAGATTTTCTCTTGTGTCCAATAAATTCCTGTATCTTATACTGTTTGTACCTTGCAGTCCTAAAGTTTGGATAATCACTGGCCTTTGCCTCTGCCCCATGATCCAACCACCTTTGTTCATTGGGAATGGGAGATTGCAGCATATTTGACTCAGTGCCCAATTCTTCAGGAATAGGCTACAGTGCTGTTAATGACCTGAAGGCATCCTTAGAGAACCAATTAATAACAAGAGCTACCTCATCTTGATCTTGTAGAGAAATCAGCATTAGTTGTAGGGTTAGATTTAAACTGAGTATCGACATCTCCAAAGATCAGTAATGTGCCACTTTAAACCATGAAGAATTATAATGCTAGTATGAACACTAAGCCAACTAAATAATTAACTTGCTACTGATCTACAGTAAATATCTAAATATCTACTAAACTTTACCTGTCCTAATAATAGAACAGTAGTCAACTGCAATGGCATAAAGTTAACTAGCTATCTAGAGATTCATAAAGCTTACTGGTTATATTAGTTAAGGCATACAGGCAAGGGACTTGAGAATGAAAAAAGAAAATTTGAAAAATTAGTCAATGGGATATGAAAAAAAAAGAGTGAGATAAGTTTTTTTTTGAGCAAATGATAATAGTATTAGAGAGCAAGTGAAGGAAAAACAGATAAGAAAAAGAAGAAAAAAGAAACAGAAAAATACAGCAAAAAAGAGAATCATTAGAACAAAAAAATAGATGAAAATGGAAGAGAAAAAGGAAACGAAAGAAACTTAAAAAAAGGCAAAAGTGGAGGAAAACCCCAAACCATCAAACCCAATGAAGGAAAGTTAAAAGAATAATTTTAGAAAGTAGGAAAACAAGAAGATTGAATCAAAGGAAAAATTTCTGCATTTTTTGAAAGAATGGTTTCTCTCCAAGATCAAGCCTATCCCATTTTTTTCCCCTCCTGTCTTTAGGGCCCACGGGTTTTTGAGGTGTTCTCCCTGGACCAGAGACCTACTCTGTGCATTCACTCCAGACTGTAGTTGCTATCCAAGACAGGGAATGTCTTTACTCCTGTTTCATACGCAGGAAATGGAACTGTTTTACTGGTCTCTGATGGATGTAGGCTGTGGGCAGGCTTCATGTCAGGTGCTGCACCTAATGTTGACAGTCAAGGGTCTAATTACTTCCCTCCTTCCTCACATTGTCCTGGCCTAGGATCATGCCAGTTAGTTAGTCACTCACTGGTGCTGCCATGTGCCAAGGGGAAGCAAAATGTAGAGACAGATTGGAGTCCGTGGATGGTCTGTCCAGGGGGAGAGGGGGGAGTGGGAGACAGAGAGAGAGACAGACAGACAGAGAGAGAGAGAGAGCACTGCTTGCTCATATGGGGTGGGCGGCAATATTTATGAGAATTTTCTACCTCATCAGTATTCTCTGCCCAGCTTTCACTTATTAATTTTTTAAAGAATTCAAAATATTAATAGGAAGAAACAGCATTTTAAATTATATAAAATTTCACTAAACAAAATAATAGGAATTCAACAATGGTTGCTGTATTGCATAATGTTCTCATCAAATGAGTTAAGTTAGCAGATGTAGACGTGCAAAACAGGTTAAGCAAAACAAAAAAATAACAAAAATTATAAGAAATTAAAAAGGAAAAATAAATGATAAGAATAAAAATAAAATAAAATTAAGCCTTAACTTCTTTCAAAAAACCAGCAGAAATCAGCAGTACAATTATCTAAATTATCCTTCATATATACGTTATATCTTTTTCCTTTTTTTCTTTTGGCTTTTTACTCATCTCAGTTTTTCCTTGCTATTGAAAAATTCTTTTCTTTTACAGTATCTTTTGTACCTTCTAATTTTGTTTATTCTTTCAGGTTCTCACACTAGTGAGACAATACAATGTTTGTACACATGGATCTGATTTATTTCACTTACCAATATTGCCTCTAGTTGTATCCATTTATTGATAAAAACCTCAAATTTGTCTTTTATAGCAGAGTAATACTCCATTGTGTAAAAATACCACATTTTTATGCATCCTTCAGCTGATTGGCATTTGGTGTGACAAATTGCATTACACATATATTGCTATGGTATGATGATTTCAGTTCTTTTGGAAAAATAAGTAGGAGGGTAAATTGAATGGGACTTCCAATCTTAACTTTTTGAAGAAACTCCATACTATTTTCTGTAATGGTTGTATCAACCTGCACTTCCACCAACAGTGGAGAAGGGTTCCTTTTTCCTTACAGAATCTTCACATTTGTTATTGGTTGATTTGTTGACGATAGCTATTCTTCCTGATGTTAGATGGTATCTCAGTGCTAATTTAACTTATAGCTCTTGAATGATTGATGATACTGAACATTTTTCTTCAAATACTTATTTGCCGTTTGTATCTCTCCATTTGTGGAGTGCATATTAATCTCACATGCTCATTTTTGGAATAGGTCTTTGAATTTTGGAGGTCTGTTTTTTAAAAGATATTTTTGTATGTTCTAGATAGGAGTTCGTTGCATGAAGGACAGTCGGCTATAATTGTTTCCAAATTCCTGGCATTTCTTTTTATTCTTTTGATGATTTCTTCTGATGTGCAGAAACTTTTCAAAATGATGAGATCCCAGTTGTTGATTCTTTGAAATATTTCCTTCGTAGCTCAGTTTTTGTTCATGAACTCTCTACCCAACCCTCTGACCTTAAGATTTCTACATACTTTTTTCTCCAGAAGATTTGTTTCAGTTTTAATATTTAAATCTTTGATTCATTTTGACTGTAGTTTTGTGCATGGTCCATGTTTAACCTTTGCCATATGGATATCAAGTTTTTCCACCATCATTTACTAAAGAGGTTATCTTTTATCTAGAGAACATGTTTGGCCCTTTTGTCAAAAATAATGTGGCTGAAGCCGGGCGTGGTGGCGCATGCCTGTAATCCCAGTACTCGGGAGGCTGAGGCAGGAGGATTGTTGTGAGTTCGAGGCCAGCCTGAGCTACAAAGTGAGCTTAAGGCCAGCCTGAATTGCAGAGTGAAACCCTGTCTCAAAAAAAAAAAAAAAAAAAAATGTGGCTGAATGTGTTTGGTGATATCTGTATCTTCTATTCTGTTCCATTGATTCTCAGATCCGTTTATTATTTGCTTATTTATTTTTTGCTAGTACAACACTGATTGTATCTTAGTGGCCTTGTAGTATAATTTAAAGTCAGGGATTGCGATGTCTCCTTCCTTTCCTTTGTTACTCATTATTGCTTCAGTTACACTAGGTGTTTTCTGGTTCCAGATAAATCTTAGAAATTGTTTTCCTAGATCTGTGAGGTATAACATTAGCATCTTAATTGGTATTGCTTGAATCTGTGTAACAATTTTGGGAGTATGGCCATCTTCACCATGTTGGTTCTTCCTATCCAGGAGCAAGGAATATCTTTCCGTTTTATGAAATCTCCTTCAATCTCTTTTTTCAGAGTACTATAATATTCACTGTGTATATCTTTTACTTCCTTTGTAAGATTGATTCTTAAGTATTTCATTTCTTTAGATGTTATTGTGCAGTCATGGTTTCCTAATTTCTCTCTCCGTGTGTTAATTGTTTGTGTATAAAGTGCTATTGATTTTTGAGTGTTGAATTTGTATTCTGCTCCACAATTGAATTCAGTTATCAAAACTACAAGTCTCTTAGTGGAATTTTTGGGGTATCCTAAGTATAGTATCATGTCATCTGTGAATAAAGATAATTTCAATTATTCCTTTCCAGGCACTATTCCTTTTCTTTCTCTTAGCTATTTGCTCTGGATAATGTTTCCAAATCTATATTGAACAGGAGTAGTGAATGTGGGCATCTTCATCTTGTTTTGTCTTTAAATTGAGGGCTTTGAATTTTTGCTCATGTAGTATGATGTTGGTCTTTGGTTTGGTATGAATGGATTTTATTATTTTTTGAGGTAAGGACCATATATTCTGATTTTCTGTAGGGCTTTTATCATGTCTGAGTGTTGCACCTTGTCAAAACATTTTTATGCATCTACTGATCATGTGATTTTTTGTCTTTGGCTCTGTTGATGTGATATATTACATTTATGAATTTCTGTATATGAAACCATCCCTGCATTCCAGGGATGAATCCTACTTGGTTGTGATGTATAATCTTCTTGATCTGCATTCTGTTTTCTGTTTGCTAGTATTTTATGGAAGATTTTTGCATCTGTTTCTTAGGGAAATTAACCTATGGTTGTCTTGTTTGGTTGGGTCTTTCTCTGGTTTTTCTATCAGGGTATTATTATCTGCAGGAATGATTTTGGAGAATTGATTCCCTTACAATTTCATTGAAGAACCTGAGAAGAGTTGGAGTTAGACCTTTAAATTTCTTGTAGAATTCAGCTGTGAATTCATCAGGAACTGGGCTTGTCTTTATTGGTAGGTTTTAGTTACATTTTCAATTTCATTGACTGCTATTAGGATACTAAGAATTCTTATATCTGTTTGATTCAGCTTTGGTACATATCTAGGAATCTGTCTATTTTTTCTCTGTTTTTCATTCTGTGAGAGTAAATATTTGGAAATAGGTACTGATGATGTTCTCAATTCTGTAGGGCCTGTAGTGATTTCACCCTTTTTGTGTCTTATTGCATAAATTTGAATTATTTTTTCTCCTTTTAATGGTAAGGTTGACTAGGGAGTTGTCAATTTTATTTATTCTTTCAAAGAACTAACTCTTTGACTCATTAATTCTTTGCATTTTTTTCTTCTTGTCTTTTTTCTCTTTTTTTTTAGCTTTTATAAAAATATATTTTAAAGAGAGTATAGTAATAATTGATAAGATGTTAGAAACCGTACACATTTAGAAGATAAAGATGATAGATATTCAAGCATGTTTTTTGTATTACACTTAATTATTCTTGATGTAGTTGCTTAGATTGCAGCTATAAGCATACAGAGTCAAAGTGAAAATTCTGCACATTAACTGCTATCGTTTTCTTCATCTTCATTGTATTTTATTTTTGTTCTGATCTTTATAATTTCCTTCCTTCTTTGGGCTTCAGGCTTGACTTTCTCTTCTTTTTTCTAGGAGTTTAAGGTGCAGTATAAAATTGTTTATATGAGATCATTCTGTTTTCCTGATGTGAAAATTTATTGCTATAAATTTTCCTCTTAAGACAGCTTTCATTTCACCCCACAGGTTCTGCATTAAGTTGTGTCTGTACTTCTGTTTAAAGTAAATATTGCTTAATTTCTCCTCTGGTCCACTGGTTGTTCAGGAGAGTATTGTGCAGCTTCCATGTGTTTATAGAGGTTTTGCTGTTCTTTGTCAATAATTTCCAGTATCTTTGCACACTGATCATATAATATGCATGTGATAATTTCAATTCCTTTTCATTTACTTAACCATGTTCTATGTGTTAGGACATGATCTGTTTTGGACAATGTCTTTGTGCATCTGATAAGAATGTGTATTCTGATGGTGTTGGGTGGAACACTCTGTAAAGGTAGACTATGTATATTTCTTCCTAAGTTTGATTTAGTTTTGTTATTTCTTTGTTTATTTTTCGGCATATTGATCTATCTCCTCATGTGAATAGGGTATTCTCCCAGTATCATGTCTGTTGAAATTTGTCTTATATAGTTGGATGCTCCTACTATATATATATATATAATGTACTCTCTTGCAGTTTTTGCCTAACAAATATGTAGTGACCTTTATCTCTTTTAATCATCTTGGTCTGATGTTGACATTGTCAGCATCTAGAATAGCTACCCCTGCTGTTTTATGGGTTCCAGTCACATGGAGTACAGTTTTCCATCCTTTGGAATTCAGTCTGTTGATTTCTGTTTGAGTTAAATATGTTTGTTGTATGCAGCATATTGTTGGAGTTTGCTTCTTTTGATTGGTGAATTGAGGCCATTTGTGTTGTGATTATAACTGATATGTATTGACTTCTTTCTATCATGTTGCTTTCCTACTGTAGGATCCCTACTTTTCACCTCTGCTGAAATACTTGCTATGCTTGGTGATTCTCTTCTGTTGCTCTTGAATGTATGGTCTTCTTTATCTCTTTCTAAAATATCTTTTAGTGGTCTTCGTAGGGTTGGTTTGATTGCCATGAATTTCTTTCATTTTTCTTTGTAATGGAAGAATCTTATCTCTCTATTAAGTTTGACAGATAGACTTTTAGGGTCCACCAATCTGGCTTGGAAGTTGTTTTCTTTCCTGGCCTCAAATATCTCACTGCAAGATCTTCTTGATTTGATGGTCTGTGTTGAGAAATCTTCCTTGATTCTGAAGGGCTTTCCATTATAGGTAATTTAAAAAAAATTTTCTAACAGCTTTTACTATTCTGTTCCTTTGCTTAATATCTGGAACTTTGAGTATTCTATGTTTGAGAGAATATTTAGTTTGATAGTGGCTTTCTGGAGTTCTACATGCTTCACTTAACTTTGTGTTAGATTCTCCTCTTGTGCTTGGTTACTTTTCTGCTACTACTCTTGCAAATAATCTTTTTACATAATATGTGTTAACTCCAGATGTTTTGTTGATAACTCTAGCTGTTTTGTTGATACCTATTCATTTTATATTATTTTTCTTTGCATCATCTTACAGCTATTGTATTACTATGTCTTGGCTCTGTGTTAATTCTAAAAGACCTTTCCTTTCATGTTCACTAGCTATTACACTATCCTCAAGTCTGAAATTCTATCTTTTGTTTCATGCAAGTGCTTTTGCCAGCTTTCAATGGAATTCATAATATACTGGATATCTGTCTGAATCAGATTCATATATCTAGTTCTTTTGTGTACTATTCATCAATGTTTCCATCATTTTTTCTTTCCCTTTTTAAAAATTTATGTGTTCGTTAGATGTTCTGAGCAATTCTTTCATGACTGTTGTCATTTCCTTTCTTACCTGAGACATTATTTCTGATCTGATTTCCTCCATAGCCTGATGCAATTTTTTCCTTAATTCAGTTGCTGTCATCTCAGAAATTTCAGATGTGTGACTTCCAAGTTCTTCTCTTACCTTGTCCCTTGGACTTGTTTTGGGTGGGCAAGAGGTTTGAAATAGCCTTTTTCCTTCCTTTTGTCATTTTTGAAGCTCTCAATGTTCTCTGTAGCTCTGCAGTGTTGGCATGGCTGTGGGGTGTGTGTGAGCAAGGCTCTGAGGAGAATGGTGGAGCATGGTAGGCTCACAAAATTTCCCATTGTGTGTGGTTCAGCACTGCTTCCATCTCAGTGGGGTGGGGGGATGGGCAATTCTCAGCTCAAGCAGGATCTGTTGATAGTGAGTGCAGGTCCAAGATCTGCAAGGCTCTGTCAGTGGTGGGTCCATGTAGGATAGGGCTTACAAAGGCTTCCGAAGGTCCCTGTGGCAGTCTCCCTGGTTGGTGGCTGGGGTGCAGCAGAGCTGTGGCCAGGGGCAAGTGGTCAGAGAAAAGCTCACCAGCTGTCCTTGGCAGTTCTTCAGGCAAAGTCAGGCAGCTGGGGCTCAGCAGAACTAAGGTAAGGTTGAGGGCAGGGCAAGGCCCCTCAGGTCCCCCCCAGAAGTCTTCAGGGTGATGATGGGTAGCCAGGATTCAGAGGAACTCCAGCAATAGTCTTATTTCACTTTTTGAGACCCAGGGTGACTGCAGACATATTTCATATGACAAAGTGAGAGCCTATCATAAAGACAGATGACTAACCCATTTCTACACAGTTTAACCTTTTATTTATTAAAGATATGATTTAAATTTTGTTTGTTTTTGGCAGTCAGGACTTAAACACATTTTTTTCAAGGACTGGAGAGATTGCTCAGTGGCATAAGTGCCTGCCTGGCAAGTGCAAAGTCCTGAGTTTGATCCCTGGTACCAAAAACAAAACAAAGCAAAACAAAACAAAACAAAACAAAAAACTACTTTTGTAAAAATGCAACAAAACAAAACAAAAGTCTCATGATGCTGCAGATGCCCACCGGGAACAAAAAGCAGAGAAAAACTTGATCCACATTTTGTACTTTTTTCCTTTATTAACCTTAAAACTGTAAGTCAGATAGGAACTGAGTTCCCTATCTGTTATCTTCATTTTAGGGACCTCCTTAACCCCCCACTGTGTGTGACACATTCATTTGGCACTTCTTTGTACAATGATAAAAACATAGACTGCTCATCTAGAGAGTTTTCATGAGGAATTGATATTCATTTAATCAATCTGAGGTTCATCTTCAACAATACTGTCACTTTGTACAAAGAACACTTTATTTCCTTGAGAGATGTCTGCTGAGGAAATCCACTATCTGAAACCACTGAGAATGAAACAGTGCCTTTCTTGTGTGGCAGGTATGGCTCCCTGCTGTAGACCCTACTCACTGGAGGACAAATGGCTTTTCAATTAGCTCTATAGCCATTGTTTCTAAAGCCCACATTTCTAAGTTACTCTCTGGGTATTTACCCTAATGAAAAGATTCTTTATTTGTGGTGAGGCACTGAAGCTTGATAAATACCTGTAGTTGTAGATGAAAGACAAGTGTGTGTGTGTGTGTGTGTGTGTGTGTGTGTGTACCTGTTTGTATTTGTGAGTATATACATATATCCAGTGAGTTATATGCTAACTGGTAAATTGGTCTCCCTCATTGGAGTATGAGAATATTTTCTTTTACATGAGAAAAGAGAACAATAAACGTAGTTTTCTCCCCCTGGAAAAAAAATCTATTAGTTATTCTTTCCAACTTCCTCTAGCTTTGAAAGAAGTAAGTATGTAGGAAGAAGGCCTGGAACTAGGGGCTAAATGTGATCTGTCCACTGAGCAGAAAGCGAGAAATAGGCCATGAGGGACATGGAGCTTAAGTATAGTGAACTCTGGAGAGCAGTAGCAAAGAATCACAGTGCCCACAAGCCAGCTGCACAGAGAACCGAAAACAGGTCATTGGCTTCTGCCCTGCAATTCACCGTAACTGCCAGTGATATTTCTACATAGGAGAGCACACTTTACACGACAGCTCTCTTCACAGGAAATCTCCATCCTGGGGAGATGAAATTGCATTAGGATTACTTCTCTGCAAGCACGCTGACACCGATATGCAATATGTGGCAGAAGAAACCAAAAAGCCATTAATCTAAAGCAGGAACTTAAACAATTGTGGCTAACTCTGGAGGCATTCCACTGAATTAGAATGCCTCCCTAAACTGAATTCAACATTGTAAATAGAGATTTAATTTAGAGAAACAATCATATTTAAATATAAATGATTCACTCCCACCTTTATTCCAACTTTTTAATTGGAATCTTTGGAACTGAGTAAATATATTCATTCATTCATCCATCCATCCATTCATTCAATATTTATTGAGTACCTATTCAGGACCAGGCATTGTACTGGGGATTAGGATTATAAATATGAATTAATTATGATCCCTGACTACAAGGAGTATGCAATCCAGAGGAGAGAACAGATGAAGAATCAGCTCATTGTGACTGATGGTTATTGAACAAAGACATGAGAGTACAAAGGACAGAACTTCACTTGATTTCTTGTTTATCAAATTTTGATCCTGGCAACCAATATCTTTAAATTAGGTTACCTACCTCAGTTGATCTACAATATAGATTCAGAAAGGACAGGAGAGTACTGGCCAAGATCATACCATGAAGGAAAATGTGCTTACAGGAATATTTCTACTGGACTTGACCTAGAATTCCTCATTATATTAATAACTGACTATAGGATAGATGTCAGGCTTGAGCCTTTACCTACCTTCCATGAGAAAGCATCTTGCTCGTGACTTTACATTCATAAATACCCTCACAATGCCAGGGGATTTTTTTTCTTCCATCAATTCATTAGATCTGCTCACATGAATTATTTATATGCAGTGCTAAAAATGATTCTGAAACATTACAAGAATTCAATATCAGTTTTCACAGTGGGATTTCATCATTTTAGCATTGCAGCATGGTAGCTTAATGCAATACTAATAGGATATGGTGCTAATAGGGTACAACGAGAATTCTCTCTAATATGCAAACATTTCCATGTTGTCTTATTATTTCTTTTAAGTTAATATGCTATGGTGATAATATGATGAAATGAATTAGCTTCATATCATTGTCTGCATGAGTTGTGCATATTAACAGCATCTTTCTTCCCCCACCCCTTCGAATTCACTTGGAATAAGCTTGAAAATTTACCCTGTAGTTATGCTTATGTTAATGAGGCTGTTTAGTGGGAAACATCCCTGCCGTTGCTTAGCCAGCTGGAGAAACAATAGATGCGTAGCCCTTCTCTTTGGAATGGAATGTTTTCTGGCCTCCCTTCAAAGGATCTATCTCCATCAGGCTGCTTTAGTATTCTCCACTTGTTCACAATCTCAATCCACCCATGTGTTAGACATTTTACCAGCCACATTTAACCAGATTGTATATTTCTATTAGTTATGAAGCAAATCTTTTCCAAGAGAAACTGGATTCATGGCCAACTGGCCCAATGTTTGGGAATATTTAAACACACACACACACACACACACACATGCATACACGCACACATGCACACACACACACACACACACACCACCATGCATATATACATGAAATGCATAGAAATATACACATATTTGTGTGTGTGGATTATGTATAGACATGTTTATATATTTATACAGACATATACATATGTGCTGCTTTGTTTTTGTGTGTAAATGACTTGAAAGTTTATGGAATCCACGTCATAACCAGCATTTCTTTTTTGGCTGTTATATCCTGTGTGGATTAGGTCCAGTGAGTATGAATCCTCCAGATTTCAGTGTTTATTCTTTTTCAAATATATAACCAAAAGCCAGATGCTTATCCAAATCTTAGCTGACATTTGGAAATCATGGATTTCTCACCCAAACCTGTGTGACCTTTCCTTTTCAGTTGCTTTCAGGTTCAACTCATGCAGTTTTAAGAATCCCAGATGTCAGTGCTCTCAGGAGACATGAGAGCCACCTGTTACCCTTTCATCATGCTGTTCCAAAAGGGACCTTAATGATGGTTATGGCCACTGCCAGGCAATGGGGCATCTGCATGCAGGTCAGCTGAAGGTGTCCTTTTGAATGAGCAAGACAACAACCAGGAAGACCATACGGGCACTCATAGCTGGGACTTCTCTCTTCTGCGCACTCGGTAGGCTTTGTGAGGTTATAATGCCAGTGAATTTGCTACCTTCCCTTCCTGGAACATATTTGACTAGGAAAGTTTCTGTTGTATGGGTGAGGGAAAGGCTATCCTCCTCCATGTTGGGTCCTTGAAATGAACTCTTAGTTGATTAATAGGAGAAAAAGACATCTCAGGTATATGAGTAGCCAATAATCTAATACAATTAGTAAGTCTTTTGCATTGAAGTGAATGGAAAAGGGAAAATACAGGTAGTTTTTCAAAATGACTTTTAAGAGAAATGAATGAGCACAAAGAACAAACAGTACCATGGGACAAAGTTATACTCAGCTTTCGGGGGAAGTTATTGGTGGAACTTCAAATACTCGGAAAAGATGAAGTAGCCTATCTAGCAAGGTGAAAGCTTCCAGTCCTTTTATTCTGAAGTTCACCTTTCCTGGATTTTCTTTTTTCTTTTTGAGATTCCTAGGAATGTTTAAGGCAGCTGCATTTCTTTTGAAAGAAGTTTCTTCAGTCAGATAAAGGAATCCCAGAGAGTTCTGCTTTATGTTTTGAGTACAGGAGACAAACAAGAGAAAACTAGAATGGCTTTGGTTTTGTGGCAGTTTCTAAGATTTTCCATTTTCTTTGGATTCAAAAGTGCTTGGCATACTAAAGTGCCATATTTTGCAGCATTCTTTTCTGAATCCAAACCTTACTTCTATTTGTTTTGTTTTCTGTAGTGGTCTAAGCCAGGGCCAAGTACCTGCTAGGCAAATACTATATTACTAAGCTACTGGCTCAGGCCTCATAACACTATCTTGATAGCAGTCTGAGACTGTACAACAGGCATTCTGAATTCTGACACCAACTGGCTATGTGACCTGAAGTAAGACATTTTAACCTTTTCTTAGCTTTTTCTTCATTTGAAAATTGAAAGAAGAGATAATCTCTGATGACCTCTAACTCTGCACACCATCATCTGTGATTGAAAAATGATTAATCTCTTCACCTTTTCAATAAGAGAAATAATTAATGAGTTTCTATATTTGATGGTAAAGAGCAGAAAATGTGATAAAAATGAGTTTTAGGCCTAGAAGGAAACTAACGTGGGCAAAATTTTATATATTAGAATTTGAATCTTATGTATTATGTAAGTTGTGCGCTTTCCTTTTGAAGAAAGTAGTAACAAGAATGTAGGTTTTACAGTCATGCACAAAATGAAAATAAGGTAGGAAGGTAGCAATGACAGGGCAAGAAGGCATGTGGAAGATCCTGGAGCCATACAAGGAACAATTTCCAAAGGCTTGCATATGAATTTCTCATGAGAACACAAGCAGGCTTCCCATTGGAGACCTCAGAAGTGGCAGTCAGGCCAGCCAGATAGCTCAGCAAGTTAAAGCCCCTGCTTAGGCAGATGCAGGCACTGGGGTTTGATCCCCAGTGTGCCACGCTGTCCCCACCCCTGCCCCCAGGGCTCACTGAGACAGTGATTGAGACTGGGTGTGGTGGTGTGTGCCTGTAATCCCAGTGCTTAGGAAGCTGAAAACAAGAGGATAACTATGAGTCTCATTTGTGTAGTGTGACCCTGTATTAAAAAAAAAAAAAATTCTATGTTTTTATTACATAAAAAACAAAACAAAAATAAACCCAAAAGGAGGCAGTGGACACTGAGCTTTTGCCCCTGTGGTCCCTCTTACATGGTGGCTCACCCTCACATTGTCACATGCACTTCTTTTCTTGGCTCAGACTTGCTCTGCAGAACATGTTTCTTTTCCTACCTTCAATAAAACGTTGCTACCATTTATGCTTATCTTGACCAACTCTTTGCTTCAAATACAAATACCTGGAGACCACCTTCAGAATGAGCTTCCCGCACTCCAAAACCCAGTAAAAATACTGGGAAGTGTTAGTGGCTTATTAAATTAAAAATGAATATAGAACAATTGAAAAGCTTTCCTAAGATATATATTTTAGGAACTTCTAATATAGTTGCTGGTCACTGGAATTAAAACTATGGTTAATCTATGGTAGGAGAATATCTCAAATCTGTTTCAAAATATGGCAGTTTGAGATAAGAATTAAAGGGCTGGCCAAATAGCTCAGCAGATTAAAGCACCTTCTTAGGCAGAGTGCAGCAGCTGGGGTTTCATCCCCTGCCTGCAGTGCTGACCCCACCCCCGGGGTGCACTGAGATGTCCATTGAGACTGGGTGTGGTGGTGTGCACCTGTAATCCTGGCTCTTGAGAGGCTGAACAGAGGCAGATCACTACAAGTCTGACCTATGTAGTGTGACCCTGTAGACTTCGTACTAAAATACAAACAAAACAAAAAAAAAAAAAAAGAGAGAGAGAGAGAGAGAGAGAGAGAAAGAATTAATTTGAGCTGGAGGCAAATGAGATCAAGAGATGCAGAAAACAGTTTTCTTGGAGCTTCCTTTATCTTCAAAGTAGCTCAGAATCTTTTTAAATTATTTATTTATTTATTTATTTATTTATTTATTTATTTATTTATTGGGTGTTTTGCACAGTGTCTCATTATGCAGCTCACACTGATAGTGATCCTCTGCTTTTAGCCTCCTGGGATTACAGGTGTGCACCACCACTTTCCAGACTCAGTCAAAGGCTCAGTGTACCCAGGGGTGGGGTCAGTGCAGCATGCAGTATCAGGTATTAAATCCCAGCCCCTGTGCTTACCTAAGCAGGCACTTAGTCCACTGAGTTATCTTGTTGGCTATTTCAGAATCTTTTAAGAGGGGAAGACCACTATGTTTTATGAAGAAGGAAAATTGGCACCCAGGTGGATTTCACCATCCAAGAGCTGTAATGGCCTTTCTTTATCTTCCATTAGTGCTGCATTTTGGATCTGGAATGAATGTGAAAGATCCATGTTTTAAAGATTTGGACTTGATGCTATTGGAAGGTAGTAAAAATTTCTAACAATGACACTGGGAAGTATCAAGCCTTTGAGACTGTGTCCTCAATGAGGATTGTGGATTTTTCAGTCCCCTCCTTTTTCTCCTTTGTGTTTTCCTGACCAACGGGGTAAATGGCTTACCCTGCCAGTGCCCCTGTGATGAGGTCTTGTGCCACTGCAGGCTCAAAGCAATGGAACTAGTTAGTTATGGACTGAAGCTTAGTTTAGTATCTTTAACATGCCATGATCTCCTTGTAAGCAAGTTTTTGTCATTACAGGGTTATACTTCAAATTCCCACTAAGACCTAGTCAAAGTGGATGGCCTTTTTGTAGATCTAAGACTAGGGTAGTTGCCTTGTATGATAAAGCTTTTTTATCTTCACCTTTCCTCACCATTCGGTCTTAAGGTAGCCAGTTTAATTGGAATGGGAAATATACTCAGCATGTGCAACGATACATATGAAAATCTACTGTAGCATTGATGAAAACTTCTGAGGCTTACAAATGTCAGCAACAGACTTTAGTGGTTCTTTAATTATCCGATTTCCAAAGCTACACTACCTAATTCCTTGTATAATCAGAGCTTAAATTCTGAAGAAACTCTTATGGATGACATTTCCTCTCAATTTTGAATGGGGATTATTTTAAGAGGATACAGAACTTAGAAATATTTCAATGGAACTGATATTTAAAGCATATTTAGTGGCATTTATGTTTTAATCTACTTATTGACTAGACATTAAAGACAGCTGTTAGCATTTTAAATTGATTAAAAGTACCAGGAATTATTAGCTATGAAATATTTAACCTATGGAATGACATAACTTCTTAGTGAAAGCCGGCCACCTGAAAGTTTTCTTTATTTGGACATTCTTTCATCAGTGGGACAAGCAACTCTATTTAGATACAAGTTCTTCCAAATTTATTTATTTATTTAATTTTTTTTTGTGGTGCTGGAAATTGAACTCAGGATCCTGCATCTGCCAGGCAAGCACTTATTCTACTAAGCTGTCTCCCCAGCTAAATTCTTCCAAATTACATGAAGCTATGGAGAAGTTATTAGAAGCTACTGATGAAGTCCACGTACTACCCTATTTGGTGGGAGCAAAATTAATTATGAAAGCAGTAAAAAGAAGTTGTTGACCAGGATTAATATGATCCTTTATACAAGACATCCTGAAGTGGAAAAAAGTTTTTGCTTTCAAAGATTTTGCACACGAAATTAACACTCTGCAGGACAATGCTCAGTACAGCTATGTATTTAATAGCATTCACTGAATAAATAAATGAGTAACTTGGCACCAGTCACCAAGGCTGTTCACTAAAAATCCATTCCACTCCATAGTATTCCTTGTGAAATGATTACTAACTTGACAATCAGCTATAATGACCTACTCCATTTAGACTGTTTGCATAATGATGGGACACCCATCAGGTTAGATATTTTAGACAGTCAAACTTCCTTTTGATACTTATGGTGGGAAATAATGCCTTAAGTATTTTTAATCTTGTAAGACATTTTTATTGTAACTGTTTTTTTTAATCCAGAAAATAACTAAACAGAAGTTAGGAATAGAACAGAAACTTATCATGGGAAAACAAGAGTTTGCATGAAGCTATGGCATGTAGACTCCGGCAACCGGCAGTTAATTTTTGAACAAAACTGCTTTATAAATATCCTGCTAATATTAGGGATCCTCCAGTCAATAAGGAGAGTTTCTGAAAGCTGTAAATGTATGTATTTATAAAGGGCTTGTTTTTTACCCTAACCTTTTGATTCTGGTTTTCTTCTATCCCTCAGTGGTGGTCCCAAAGTAGATTTTATTTAATTTCTCTCATTTTTTTTCAAATGTTGTATATTCATGGAGAAAATTGATTTTTTTGTATGAGAAGCAATTCCTTTTGAATACAAAAATCAGTCCTTATTTCTTTTCAAAAGAACACCAACAAAATCTAAAATGAACACATAAGCAATTTGGTTATGTATATAATTGATATTAGCTATACAGTACTAGTCTTTCTGTGAATGCTGTTCTAAGGTAAAATTAAATTAAATAAGTTGATGGAAACAGTCAATGAGAGAAGAAAGGGTAAATCAAATGAATATAGGCTTCACTTTGGCTTTCAAGATAGTGAAAGAAGATATAGATGGAAAGCCACCAATACAGACCTGCATTTCAATGTCACAAAATATCGACACTTTTTATTTGATTTGTTTGTTCATGATGTAAGCTAGAATGATTTGCTTTGAGTACTATTTATCTCATATCTTCAAGTTTTTAAATTCAGTTACTATGTCTGTGGAAGAAGGTGGTTGAATTTGCTCTAGACTCCTCATATTGAATTAATTTATTACTGTGTAACCTCTAGAAGGAAGTATCGACATTTCAGTTGCACCATACTTATCAACAAAATAAAAGGAAGTGTGCTGTAGTGGTTGCCTAGTTGTGTCATCTTGAGAAGTTTAGAAGCTTACCTTTTAGAAGCTTCATTAGATCAGCTCAGCAATTCTAAACCCTACGTCACTGAAGACCCACCCTAGGGTGGCTTGTTGCCTGGAGAGCGTAAAGAGGAAATGAGGAAAGATGGAACTGCTTCTGTTCAAAGGAGCTCCAGCCTTTGCATTCATATTAGATGCTGTTTCCTGGCTTCTAATGCAGACTCTTGGGCTTTTGCCTGTGATCTTTCAGCCTTCCACAGAAGACCCTTCAGCTTTTCACCATAGACTTTTTAGCCTTTCACCCAGACACATCTGATACAGACTTGCATGGGACACTGAAAAGAACTGTTTGACTCAGTCGTTCTTTGTATTGTTTCTTAATCTTTATTGCATTGATTTATGCTCTGATCTTTATAATTCACTGCATTCTTCAGGCTTTCACTTGATTTGCTCTTCTTTTTCTAGAAGGTTGAGGTGTAACACAAGATTGTTTATTTGAGCTCATTCTTGCTTTCTGATATGATAATTCACCATTCTAAATAGTTCTCTTAGGACTGCTGTCACTGTATCCCACATATTCTGGTAAATTGTATTTGCATTTTCCTTTGATTGTAAATATTGTTTAATTTCTTAATTTTATCCTTGGCCCATTGATTGTTCAGGGGAGGTTATTTAATTTTTGTGTGTTTATGGCATTTTTGCAATTTGTTTTGTCAATAATTTCAGTTTCTTTGCCCTGTGGTAAGGTCATATGCATGGGATAATTTTAATTCCTTTGCATTTATGTAAGCATGATCTATGCAGTGATATTTTTGGAAAACATTCTGTGTGCAGCTGAGAAGGATGTGTATTCTGATGTGCTTGCATAGAATATTCTGTAAAGGTCTATTTCTTCACAAGTTGGTTTATTAATTAATTAATTTATTTTTTGTGATACCAGGGATTGAACTCAGCACTTTGTACTTGCCAGGCAAGCATTTATTCTACTGAGCTATCTCTCCAGACCTCACAAGTTTGTTTAGTTCTGTTATTTCTTTGCTTGTATTTTGAATCATTGATCTATCTCTTTGTGACAATAGGGAGTTGAAGTCTCCCATTATAATTGTGTTATTGCTAATTTTATTTTTCCTGTCTGTTAAAAATTTGTCATACGTAGTTGTATGCTCCTCCAGAGGGTGCATATATATTCATAATTGTTAGCTTTTCTTGTTCCAGTTTTCCCCTAACAAGTATGTAGTGACCTTCTTTATCTCTTTTGATCATTGTTGCTTTAAAGTTCACATTGTCAGTAACCTGAATAGTTACTTCTTGTTTTATTTTGGCTCCTGTTGTATAGAGCATTATTTTCCATCCTTTGACTATGTCGGTGAAATTCTTTTTGAATTAAATGTGCTTTTTTATATAACATATTGTTGGATTTTTTTCTTGATTTACGTTGATATTCTGCTTCTTTTATTGGTGAATTGAGGTCATTTACATTGGTGGTTATAACTGATATGTATTGCTTTATCTTTGTCATGTTATTTTCGTGTTGTAGATTCTTTACTTATCTATCTCCTCTGTTTAATTGCTTACTCTGCTTTATGGTTCCTGTCTGTTGTTAAATTAATTAATGAACTAATCAATTCATTTGGTACAGGGTCTCTACACAACTCAGAGTCATGGTGATCCTCCTGCCTCAGCTTCTCCAGAACTGAGATTACATACATGTACCATCATGCCTGATTTTAGTGGCTGTCATGGCATGTGCTCAGGGTTCTGGGGCCGGCACAGTACCAGGGGTTCAAATCTGGGTCTTTGCATT
>PVKA01003207.1:91171-113339 GCA_004027165.1 Ctenomys sociabilis
TTTTTTTTTTTTTTTTTTTTTTTTTTTTTTTTTTTTTTTTTTTTTTTTTTTTTTTTTTTTTTTTTTTTTTTTTTTTTTTTTTTGTCACAGAAGTATCTTATCTCTTCACTGAATTTGATACATAGTTTTACAGGTTACACCACACTGGGTTGGAGGTTATTTACTTTCAGGATCTGAAATACTTCTTTTGACTTGCTGGTTTGTGTTGATAAACCTGCCATGATTGTGAAGACTTTCTATTACAGATGACCTGTTTGTTTAACATCTTTTAAATATTCTATTTTTTCTGCTGTATTTCTCAAACTTTTTTTTAAATCTGTATTTGGGACAGTGTCTCACTATGCAGATTGGATTCATAGTGATCCTTCTGTTTTCAAACTCCCCAGCGCTGGGATTATACGCATGTGCTGCTATGCCCAGTCTCAGTGGCCAGCTCAGTGTGCCCTCAGGGCAGGGCTGGCGATGTTCGTGGTGTCCAAATTCAAACTCTGGTCCCTGTGCTCACCTAAGCAGGCTCTTAGTCTGTTGAACTACCTTGCTGGCCCTTGGATTCTTGATTACTATGTGTCTGGGTGTAGATTTATTTTAGTTATGGGTAATTGGAATTATGTATGTCTCACTTTCTGTATGCCAGATTCTTTTCCAATGCTTGGGAAATTTTCAACTAGTTCTTGTGCAAATGGTCTTTTTATGTCATTTGTCTTGACTCCTGCTGTTTTGTTGACATTTATCAGCTTTATACTGTTTTTCTTTGCATCATCTTGCAGCTGTTGAATTGTTATTTCCTGGCTCCTTGTTATTTTAAAGAGATCTTTCCTTTTGCGATCTCTAGCTTCAGTGATGTCTTCAAGGTTTAAAGTCATTTTTTTTTTTTTTTTGGTTTAGTTTAAGCAGTTTTGATAGCTTTCTCTGGATCTCTCTCTCTTGATTTCCTGGATATCTGTTTGACTATGTTTCATGCATTTTATTTCTTTCCTGTATTGTGCATTCAGTGTTCTCCTCTCCTCTATTTTTTCTTATGTACATCTTTAGATGTGCTGAGCAATTCTTATTGATTTGTGTCATTTCTTCTTTTACCTGAGAGATTATTCCTGATCTCATTTCTTCCATCTCTTGATGGAATTCCTGCTAGGTTGAGCATGGGGTGGCAGGAAGCTCCCCAAGGCCTCCTAAGCTGTCTGGGGCTCATCCTGACTTTCTTGATGGTATAGGTGGTACGCTGTAGCTCAGCAAGGTTCCTACCTCTTTTACTTATTTTGGAATTTAGTCATTTATTCATGAAATAGATAAAAAACATTTTTCTCATTCTGTCACTTGTCTCTTCACTTTGTTATTTCTTTTACTGTGTAGAAAGTTTCAATTTGATATAAATCCTACTTGGTGCTATTTATTGCTCAACTGGGGCTCTGTGCAGAGAGTCCTTGCCTACATATATATCTTCAAGAATTTTATAAGACTTATCTTCCAGTACTTATTTTTTTCTGTTTTAACGTTTAGTTATTTAATTTATTTCAATTTTATTTTAGTGCATATTGAGAAATAAGTGTCTGGTTAATTTTCTCCAGGTGAATAACAAGTTTTCCCATCAGCATTTGTTAAGTAGGTTGCATTTTATTCAGTATCTGTTTTGGACAAAAATACAGGATTTATTTATAGATTTACAAAGCTGTACTTCTGAATCCACATATTATTTAATATTTATTCAATGAGTTTCCTAAATCCTTATGACCAAAGATCCTATCTTTTTTTTTTTCAAAGATCCTATCTTTTTTTTTTTTTCAAAGATCCTAT
This sequence comes from Ctenomys sociabilis, assembly GCA_004027165.1. Taxonomy (NCBI): domain Eukaryota; kingdom Metazoa; phylum Chordata; class Mammalia; order Rodentia; family Ctenomyidae; genus Ctenomys; species Ctenomys sociabilis. Next base: position 92,963 of record PVKA01003207.1, read on the forward strand.
CTTTTCTGCTATCTTTTAGAGCATAAAGGCTGCAAATAGGAGAAATAAATTGTGATAAATCCAAGTTATGTCAGATCTGCTAACTAAGATTGTAGCAAAAAATGGCTGTGCCTCTCAAATTATAATCTGAGGTGAGTGTAATAGAGATTATTCACAAAACTTTGATAAAGTGTAGGCCAATCATAGAGACTATATTATACCTTTGAAAGGTATGATAGCAGTGTTCTTTCACCAACCTTGAAGATAAGTGTTAAGAAGAGAGTGAAATTACTAGAGTGCAGACAGAGGGGACTATCTGAAGAAGGAAATGACTGGAGTGAAAATATTTGGTTTAGGGACTGAATTCAGCTTGTTCATGATAACTCCACAGGGAGGAATCCAGGGGAAATACATATTTAGACATCATTCTCCTCTCCATATCTTTCCCCTGCTGTTCTTTCTTTCATTCTTTGCTTTTCCCTCCTCTTTTCAGATCTCTTATTAGGGTTCCTTATTGGGCACACTCAGTGGAAAACTGAAGAATGTTGATGTTGTATAAACAGATCAGTCTCCCAGGAAACTGAGCACAGTCTTGGAGACCAGAAAGAGCACATCAAACTCACTGACAAGCAAAACAGAACACCCCCCCCCATTTTCCAAAAGTGGAGTATGATTTCGTTTCACAAAACGATGAAGGAGGTCAAATGTCAGCAACTTGACTAGATAGGGACAGAAGTGAAGCTGTGTTCAACCTGAGGCAAAACAGAATCAAAAGAAATCTTGTGTTTCTTGTCTTTCTTTTGTTTTCATTTTCCCTGATCTGGCCTTCTTTCTTCCTCCTGTCCTTTAGTAACTCTCCTCTGACAATCAAAGTTTAGCCTTACTATTAGCATTGCCACAGTTACACATGGAAAACAATTCTAAAAACAAAGAAATAATTGTAAAAAGCCCACTTAATTATACAAGACATTCTTGTATATCCTAATTAAGGCTCAGCTCGATGCTACTGGGTGGGTAATTTTTCAAAAAAAATTGTGATTAGATTTAGTGGGAGTTTGTCTGGTGAACAAATAATGAAAGCAGTGTTTTGGAAAGAATTTCATTTAAAAATTATTCACCAATCATTTACTTTCGGCTGCCTTACCAAACTCCTTCTGTCTATGGCATGGAGTAGAAAAATGCAGATTTACTCTGTAGAGTTAAAAGTTCAAATCGCATGTAACTAGGGTTGTCTATTTCTTCAAGTGAGAAGAGCACGAGGAATGAGGGACAATTCCAGTGGGACTCCAGGCACGGGCACTGGTGTTTCTGGTGTTGTTTGTGACAGGTTCCTTCCTCAGGGAAGTTACAGTATTTCATAGGCTCTTCTCCTATGTAGATATATAAGGTCTAATAAATGACAAGTGGCTATGTAAAACCTATACTTTTCCATGTTCTTAAGATTCTATTACAATGTGCAGCACCTGAATCCCCAGTTTGATCTGGTCCTCTAACAGGTTGAAGTTCTAAAAACAGTGGACTTCATTGTCAGATTAAAGTCCATTCAAATTCTGGCAAATAAATCCTTTTGTGTATCAAGAAGTACCTTAATTTCACTTAATCTTTGGGTCTTTTTCATGAAATGAAAACTAATATGTTCTTCATGGTGCATAACATACAATTCAGCGGTCTGTATTTCATCTTTTCTCTTATGAATTAAGTGAAACAGTGTTAGGGACATTCCTGTCGTCTGTGGTGTGGGAAATGCACCGCTATTCCTGATCTTACTTTTCCTCAGTTGCTTGAGCGCTCATCACCCATCTTTCTCATCTTCCAAATTCTCTCACTGTCATTTCAAGGTGAAGTTTTTTTTTGTCTTTTTAAAGGGAGGAAAATGTTATTGGAATGAGAGATACTGTACATGGAGAGAATGATAATGAGAATTAAAATAGTCTGCACTTAGAATTTTTCACATACAATGTTCTTTTACAAAGAAAATTTGGTTAATTTTAATTTCCTCTTTTAGGCTGTTGTGGGTGAATTCTGGAAGTAAACAAATTAGTTGGCTAATATGCAGTGAGGACGGTTTATGCTAAATTTAGATACTCACTAATTTAGCACTTGAATTTTTAATGCACAATCCCACTCTAGAGAGATAAAGGGAAATAAAGGGTGTTTTTATTTTGTGTGTGGTCCTGCTTATTGATGCCAGAGTGGGATTATAGAATATATTTATAAAGGCAAATTTATTTAATTTATATCTTTTGCTACAGATATTTCCAGCAAAATGTTTATCAGGTGTCACCTGATTAATTTCCAAATCTTATCCATTTTATCTGTGGCTATTTCTTGTTCCCACCTCTTCCTTCTCATCCACATTACAAGGCTGGGAAGTGGCAGCCTGTACGCACTGATCACTCCCTGGTGGAGGGTATGGCAGCGAGAGTGCTTGGGAGCAGCGTCTCTGGCTATAACAGCACACACCTCTGCTAAGTAGTTTTAGAGATCTTATAGCTAAGAATCAGTTCAGAGTTGAGACCTGAACAAAGGTTGGCCTGTTTCCAAGTCTGTGTGACTAAGCCATTGCCTCCTGCAATGCCAAGATGAGGACAGGAAGGACAGGAGTCTGGACTGTGATGATGTTATTTAAGGTGGGTCTAACAGAACTGAGCTGCAAGTTTCTCAGGGGGCAAAATTTTCCTGACATAGTGATGAACTAAACATGGAAAATGAGTGAAAAAGAGGAGTGTGGGATAGTTTACTGTATTTTTTCTGGTACCATAATGGTGTTCTTCACCGAGATAGAGAATGAAATGAAGTAGAGGAAGGAAGAAAGAAAAATACAGGTTTCAGTTTTAGACAAAATACGTTTGAGATGTCTAGGAAGAGAAGGTAGGCATTTGAATACATCAGGCTCAAAATCAGGGAAGTGATCAAATTAGGAAGTCAAGAATATACTACAACACTATAATGAGGTTTTCTATGGATAATGATACAGGCAATGGGCTAGATTACTGGAGAATGCTAACTTTAAAAGAAATAGACAATAAAGGTCCTGGACAGTAGGAAGAATCAAAGAGAAGATGGAATTATTGTAGGTAGTGCAAAAGGAAGGCAAAACAGAGATTTACTATAAGGTGCTGCACCAACTGGTAACATGTATCTTGGGTGCTATAAAAATGCAATTTTAGTAAAATAACACAATAGATTATTAATCCTAATTATTCAAATTGGATGATCAGGTTACTAGCAGGATTCTTTCTCTCAGTGATTCAGAAATTTTCAGCTGATTTAAATGGCTGGCCACTTCCCAGTGTCTTAGAATTCTTGGTATCTGTCTAGTAGATGATGAAAAGAAGATATTAAACAGTTGTTCACCACTTTAACCCAGAAGTAGAGAAAATCATCTCCACTCAAATTCTTTTGCATGAAACTGCTCATAGGGTCCATTACATACAAGGGAAGCTGAGATACAGAGCCCTTGTCTGGGCCACTACTCAGAAGCAGCTCAAAGCTCTAGGAGGGGGGCATGCATCTTTGATGGACAAAAGTCTATACTTTTGATATTCTGCTTTGGATAAGAGTAAAGCCAAAGTGTCTGTTCGGAATGGGAAAGTTGGGGCTTTTTTGACCTCTGGTAAACATCAGGAATAGTATCCTATATTAAAGGTTAGCTTATTCTGAAATCATCTCAACCTGAACCTAATTTCAGCCCGTCAATAAGTAGCCCAGTTTGTCAGCATCCCAGGTAACCCAGCACGCAGCACATGACCTAAGTGCCTTGCTCCAAGTCAGTGTCCTGAACTCCAGGACCCTGGAGTTGGTTTTGCTGTTCAGGGTCTGAGAGCTCAATTAGCTTTATGCGATGTGTGGTAGTGGGTAGAAAGCTTCATTTTTTGTTTTGTTTCATGGGTCAGTGATATCATTAGCTCCACACGAAGAGAGTATAGTTTTAGGTGCTTCTGTTTACTATCCAGAACAACTGAGTAATCTCAGCAAAGATAAAGTGAACTCACCATTTTATAGAATGCCTATTGCAAAAGCAGTGGTTGGGCTGCACTGATGCTTGTCCCTGAGGCTATTATTAAAATTCTATGCCATGGATGTATTTTCTTGCTGTATTGCTACCATTTTAATTTAGTGATGCTTAATTGTCCATATTTATAATTATACAGGGCTATGCCAATAATTTTTAAGCTAAAGCATAAATATATGCACTAATTACTATGAAAAATAGCAAGAGAGGAAAGGGATGAGGAATACTTTTAACTCAGGAAGTATTTAACAGCAAGCTGTATCAGATATAGCTGTACACAGAAGAGAAAAATTAGAAAAGAGATTTCCTGATTCCAAAGAAATGGACACATTTGTAGGAAGAAAAGACTTAGCCACCTAAAATAAAGGCTATTACCTATGACCATGTGCTAGCATGTAATGTGCAGAGAACATCGTAGAGGCAAAGAGGAGAAGCACCACAGGAACTGGAGGAGCTAAAAAGTCTTTCAGATATTCTCTTGGTTACTTTTCTTTTATTACTGAAACAAAATACCTGACACTCAAAGTTAAAGGAGAGGAGGTCTGCTTGATTTCATCCCATACTCAGCTGACCGCTGATTCCAGGCAGGGTGGCACAGGGCAGAGGGACAACAGCTCGTGGTGGTAGAAGGTGCAAATGTAAGGCGAGAGAGAGGTGTGAGAAGGGACAAGCCTAGGTGAGGTGCAGCTCTCACACCTAAGGGCTTAAGGCAGGGGAAGCAAATAGGGAAAAAGAATTAAGATATATCATGTACAGGTACACATTCCCTGGGGTGGATATGATCACTAGGTATGACAAATATGTGCTGATCTTCAAAAAGCTTTTAAAAAAATTCCACCATTGGGTGGTGAATCAGTCATATACTCTAGACTTACTCACCACCAAAGAAACCTAAGATTGAATGATGCTTTGTTGGGGGGGGGGGATCTAGACACAAAGCCTAACAGGCATGATGAAAATAACATAAATTGAGTGCCTACTTTGTCATAAATTGTGAGACTTTTCTTTATTAGCTCATTACCAACCTTTGGAGATACTGTTAAGTCTGACATTGAAAATGAAAGCTAAAGAGAGTAGTGATTCCTTATTTGTTCAATCCCAGCTAGAGCTGGGATTCAAGCCCAGCCTCCTCCCTGCTTTTAGATGTGCTGTGGTGCACTCAGTGGAAGGCCTAGAGATGATTTTATTCCTTGTTGAACTTACCCCGTTCAGTTCCTACATCTTCTCAGATTCAACAGGCCCACTTGATCTCCTTCATTAAAGTACCACCAACCTTGCAGAATTGAGTCTATTTGACTTTGTTATTAGAGCATACCAGGAACTGACAATGCTGAGAGTCACAGATTGGATAAAAAAAAAGCACTTAATATAAAAACTTCAAATCACACTTTGGACTTCTCCATTTTGTTATCTTTTTCTAAGATTTTCTGTATTTTAAGTCTTGTAAAAGTGAGAAATCAGAATGGGCTGCTTCATCAGGGTTTTCTTACTCTCAGTAGCCATCCCTTCCAGTGCTGTCCAAAATCCAGAGAAACTCAGTCATAACATTTATTTACTGAGCTTTTCATACTTGTCTGGATGGTAAGTAGGTCATACGACCTGAAAAATAACACTTCAGTGAAGAATGTGTGCTCTAGGGACACTAAAACATACTCTCTTATTTTCTGACATGGAAAAACAAATTAGACAGTAGAAGTTATGAACATCAAGCTCATGCAATAACACTTGCTCACCATTGAGAACTGATGGCTTATCATGTGCTCGATCACAGTCCATGGGAAAGTCAAACTTAGAATTAATTAGGCCAATTAGCATAATTTATTGTGATGATATTTTACAGTCATAAAACAGTTGAGTTTGAAATGTTAAAGTGATAGAACAGATTTAGGACAATTAAGACAAAAGAGAGAGAAAAATTAATCAGACTTGAAATTGAGTTGGGGCCTGTCATTGAGAGAGATTTAATTTGAAACTCCAAAACAATGACCAAGCTCAACTGCAAGGCATTTGCTCTTTGAAAGGGCTATAGCATGTGCTTATAACTGTTTCTGAAGGCAGATTTCTTGAGATATTGGTTGTTAATACCCACTAGGCAAGTTTTATAACATAAGCAGAGTTAAGACTCTATCTAGAAACATACATAAACACACACAGTTTGGCAAAACACAGCTAGATGATTTTGGATTGGAAAAGCTTTTATAGTAAAAAATGATAAATAATTCACTTTTCCATCATTATTTTGGCAGAATGTAGAAACAATTAGGCAAGCAGAATCTAGTTATGAGGGCTGGGCTAATTCACATTCAAGGAATTATTTTGAAAAGCCCTCAAACCAATCAAGAAAATTTATTCCCCCAATGGCCAGGACTATTAAATCCAGCAAGGAATAGAATGCTTATATCTGTGAATGGTTAATCTAGCCACTAATTCAAAGAGTCCTATGCTGCCACCAAATAGCATTAAAATTTTGATTATTTTATGGCTTGTCCAAATGCTCAATCCCCAAAGCAATTGTTATAATTTACACAAAAAAGAAAAAAGCTCAGGGAAATGAATATCCATCTTTTAACATTATTCACAAGGGTCTGGTTTTGATTGCACGCACAAAACAAAATAAAGGTACCTAGCTCAGGCAATTAAAATGTTCTTGTTTTTTGTTTCAAAAAAATGTGTTCATTTGTAAGTGACTCTAACTGGAAGGTTTAGGAACAACTGTCATGTTTTGTTTTGGTAAGAGCTGAAAATCCAGTTACCGTATTTCAATAACTCCAACAAATTTTCTGCGGCGATCAGTCTTCTGATCCATCATCAAACATTTGGGAAATGTAACTAATCAAAGTGCAAAAGGGCTGGTAGGTGAAATGTGCTTTTTAGTTTGGTGACAGGTCAACTAAAGTCACAGAAACTAGCTGAAATCTCACTAGAAAGGCTTGTGGATGTCATCATGTTTCAGATGTGGAAGCAAGTTCCTCAAGGGGCTGAGCGATGTTGGTGATGGCGCATTGCTGATTAGCTATCAATACAGGAAAGCAGCCCAAAGTTCTTGACTTTCTGTTTATCTCTGTGTACTGTACATGGGGCTACTCAAGCAAAAATAAGATCATGTGGCCAGATCTTGTTAGTTTTGACCTTAGGAAGCACCTGGAAGTTTCTACAAGGAAAAAAGGCTGGTGATGTCTAGCGACTATTCCCATAACTAGGTTCCCTACTTTATGAGAGTATGCTGTAAATCTCCCATGACTAGTTTCTCAACCAATTTAAAAACTGAAAATAGCTTACATGTTCCTCCAATGAATAAATCAGTGGAAAGACAGCCTGATCCAAGGACCCCACTGAAATCTCACCTGCTAAAGCAGCGCCGCACTGTGCGCGTGCTTCACCTGCCATGCATGTGCCCTCTGAGTCCCTGACGCTGGCCTCCTCGCTGCTTTGTTTCATCTGATCTCTAGTTTCAGAGCTTTATGTGCCTCCCAGCATAAGAGTGTTCACCATCCATTCCACCTTGGTCAAGTCCTGTCCAGCAAGCCATTCACTTCCTAAGGCGGCAACAAATCCTGACACTGACCCATATTCAATGCCATGTTCTCATCATGATCAATACCAACCTCACAGACTGTAGGAATATCTGCCTTGGAGTAGTGTTAAAAAAGGTCAGGACTCATTCTTTGGGGATATATTCCTTTTAATTTTTAAGTTTTTTTCTTCTAATGACTATGTTTATTTCTAAACAGGAGTGAGCTTCCTGAAGGCAGTACTAAACAAATTTTCACATTTTTTGTCATTTAATGTTCTTGTTATTTATTTGTTGACTGTTTTCATTTTAATGTAATACACATAGAAATTAAAGAAGAAAATGTAAAATACTTTTCTATGAAAAAATGAAACAAACTTTCATAAAATAATACAAAAGCTTCTCTCTTACAAATGAGATGTCTAACTATATTCTAGGAATTATTTTTGAATTAATATTCAAGAGATATGAGTACTGAAACAAAGAAAAAATGAGACTCTTGGGTGATGAGGAGTCCACAGGATGTATAAACACAAATTTCACTTTTTCCTTTCCACTGGATTTTTGGCATCTGTTTTAAGAAACCTCTGTGATAAGTCTAAATATCTGCAGCACAACCTGGCAGCAACATGAATTTCCAGGAAATTATTATTGGGTTCAAAGGGAAACTTATTTTAAGCTGCTGTTAAAGAGGTTCAAAACTGAAAAAGAGCTTCTAATTCTTTTCCTTTAGGAGAACATCAGAATACTTTTATTTAAATAGCTGTAAATCTTTGCATAGACGTAAATTGTATGACTAAATATACATGTTCCCCACACCTGACTCTTACTTTGAAATGTATCAATTTTGGGAAAAAATTTGAAAGCAAATTATACAACGTATTGTAATAGGACACACAATCTGTGATTGGCCAGATGGTTGACCTTGCTAATGAAACAGAGAGGATTTTCATTCATAGAAGCAGTAGTGAAGATCTGGAGATATATGGAAACTAATGCTAATGAAAGAAAAGTTGAGAAGACAGAGATTTTCATGGATTAAAAACAATTTAATAATTTTAGCCAAAGCTCCATTTTCCTTGATCTACTTACAAATAGTTTCTGAATGGAAACTCAACTATTCTTCATAAATGTAGGCCTTTCAAAGATATCTTGTTATTTATGAGTTCAAGAAGTAGATAAAAATTCTCCATGAGTTATTTATTTATTGTATTTGGTACAGGGTCTTACTACATAACTTGGACTCATAATGATCCTGTCTTCAGTCTCCCCAGAGCTGGGATTACAGGTGTGTGTCACCACACCCAGACTCTGTCACCAGCTCAGGCACCAATGCGCCTAAGAGTGTGGCATATGATGGGGATTGGTCACTGTGCTTGTGCAAGCAGATGCTTAGTATACTGATCTATCTTGCCAACCCTGCCATGAACTGTTTTTAGATACTTCTGATAAGGAAAAAGCATGGTAACACAAAGAAGTGAGCTTGTACTAAAATTTCATTTTGGATATTCAAGTCTCAGTCTTGTAAAGTGGCACAGTCAAATACCTAAGATGAAGCACTGGCAGATCCAGAGGGGATCTGCTAATTGGAGGAGAAAGCCTCCTAATACACTGCTGCAAGCTTGTGAGAGTGCAGCCCTATTCCAAGTGAGTCCCTCACATTCAAAATCATTTCTCCATGACTGTCAAGTGAACTGAACCCCCTGATTGTCTGTCTAGGATGGCGATCCATTCCTAATGGATGAGGCTACAGTTTTTGAACTCATAAAGTGAAAACTATATTAAATAAACTGCCTCCTGATTGATGAGTGTTGCTCTCATAGGCTAATTTCTCATCTAAACAGTGATATGAAAATTCTTGCTAAAGGGTTGGTGACAGGACTAAACGGGGGTAATAGCAGAGTTAATCAAGAAAGACAAATGGGATTCATTAACAACTGGCACTCAGCAGACAATCTTCAGAGACTTCCTAGTACAATCTCATTGGTCTAATCGAAAATAATTGTGTGCTGCTTTTATCACAGAATGCAGAACAAGCTGAATGAAAAATTCTATTGGTGATATTCAGTAGAATTTAAATTTGAATGGCATTTTATTCCAGGAAGCCCATCATCAGAGGAAAGGAAGAAGGGAAAATTCTGGATTTTATATCTCTTTGATCACTTTTTTCACAATGTTCATTCCACCCTGGTGCTTTAATTAACTGGGTCATGCCCCAACTCGGTGATGACTGTAGCAGAGGCATCTGGGCTCTGGCTGGCTTTGGAACTGGCTTTGATTCTGTTTAGACCAATAAGGCATTGTTTTATCAAGCTATTTAGATTTTGCCCGAGAGAGCAAAGAAGCCAAATTCTTTAGCAAAGAGTCACATTCTCCTTCCACAGCATGGAGTTTGTTAGGAAATTTTTCCTCAAGCCTGTTTTCCAGTGTCACTGCATGTAGGTGAGGAATCTACAACTAAGTTCTTGCTGACGGTTGGTGGGCCAACAACATGCATGCCATTTCCAGATGTGGCACAGAATCTCCCATGTGCTCTTGCACCCTCTGTGTTTCCAATCTGCCAGCCAGAATTAGAGGATCCAGCAGATAGGAGGCCCTTGTAAAGGATGGAGTCTCAGACAAAAGGTACATAACTTGCATTTGAGAAGAAAAGTGAAATTTACAGAAGAGGAAAACAGTTCTCACATGAAACCACTGAGAGAAGTGGGGTTGATTTGTGAAACAGCCTAGCTTGACCTTGCATTAGAGAAAGGTAGTTTTGATCTATTAATTTTAGGGGCTTTATTTCTTACCAACCACTTTGGCTGTTGACATAACTTTATTTAGTGTGTGTGGGTTTAGGAGCTCTCAACCTGAGTTAGGGATAAAGACTTCCCACAGGCCTTCTCCTACCCTTCCTGTGGTCCCATTTTCTAATATAATGTGTAATCCTCTACTCAGCCTGTTGGTGAAGAAACGGGTTTGTACACACACACTGTCAAGGCAACTGACACTTTATTTTTGGTTTTTCCCATCGTTAGCCTGAAGAGCTTATATAAAAATTTTATAGAGAAGGTTCTCTATCTGGTCAGACTATGGTATAACATTTAAATGTATTTAGCCTTATATTTTCTGGGATGCACTTCTCAGGATGTTGGGTTGATGACAGCTGGGTCTCTCTGGGAGCTGGCACATGACACGTGTATGTCTGGGAAATATTCCTTCAGCTCTCCTCATCTAACTGTCAGTGGTGTCTACAGCAAGCTCTTGCTGTTCTGCTCTAAGGGAGACAGGTCTGAAGTGCGCTGCAAGGGAGACTTTGGCCAGTGGCAGATGGTACCTGGGAGCCCCTCAGCAGTGGGTCCCTTCAAGGCATGTTCTCCATTGTGACACACATGCCCAGTGGGACTGTGGCACAGTTATCTCCCTGGGATAGTGCCAGCATGGTCTTTGTCCTTCTGTACTTTACATCCCTGTTTCATTCATAGGGTGTTCTAAAATCACTCTCCTTGCATTGGAATCTCTATCCCAAGATCAACTTTGGGGGAGTCCAACCTAAGACATCAACATACTCTATATTGTGCTTGTCAGCTTATTTTGAGCATAATAAATCAATTAATAGATGCACACTGCTGACCTGTGAGGTAAATTATATTGTGCTATATGAGAGATGAAAAAACAACTATTTAATGTACAAGTCAGTAGGCTATTTTAAAGTCAGGAAAGTTGGAAAATTATATATAAAATGATTTTTGGGGGACCAGGGAGGTGGCTCAGTATAATAAACACTTCCCTGGCAAGCACAAGGGTCTGAGCTCAATCCCTGGTTCTGCCAAAAAAAAAAAAAAAAAAAAAAAAAAAGATTTTGGGTCTATTTGGACACTACATGAGCTGTAATTATAAGTACATTTCATCATTTAAAGCAATTACAAAAATGTGGAAATGTTTCCTTCTTTTCTGTTGTCTTCCATTTTTTGGAGGGTCCAACTCTACCTCCAAAACTCTAGATATAGACCACCACAGGGCACTAAGGCCACTTCATACTTGGGGATGAAAATTTCTATTTGAGTAACTGATTGCCTGCATCTGGCAGGTGCTGTGACCTGGCACCTGCCTCTATGCTCTGATTTATGCCTGCTGCATGTTTGTGCAAACTACACTGCCCAGTCGATATGACAGTGTGCCTGTGCATGGGTTTGTTCTGTACCACAATATCTGCTGCCTCATCCCAAACAAACACATAATCCTAGTAACAACCAAGTGCTTACTAAAGTAGTGCATCTTCAGCTCATTCCTCAAGAAGCGCGGTGCGGGTAAAAGCTAGGTAGAATCATCAAATTATCCATTGAGACTGCAGCACAAACCCACATTTCTATCCACTTTCTAGATGGCTGTCACAAATCCCTTTGTAATTAGGAATTCTGGTGCTGGCCCAGCTCTAGGCACAGATGGAGTGTGGTGACAAATGGCATGTGAATGTCTTACCTGGACTTTGTGCCCTCCCCAGATCTCTTGTGCTCTCACTGATCTCTTCCTGTTCAGCTGGCTGCCTCTTGCTGAAGTTGGTGGGCCCACATTTCCCAGGCCCGTCCCCATCACTAGATGGCTGTATGGTTCAAGCCAAGAGATGAGGACAGCGTCTTCTAAGTTTGCCGCAGCAGGTGCTGATAGCCTATCTTTGCCCCTGAGAGGCTCCGTGCTGCTCTCTTTGCCCCCCCTCCTGTCCATGTATCTTCCTTAAGACACACAGTGAGGAGCACACTGAATGGAGACCACAACTTTGAGGGCAAACAGCCAAAATCCTTCAGCAGCTCTCGATGCCTGGGCTATTGCCCTGAAGTGTTGCTTCAGGTTTTGAAGAGTACTGTGAAAGGACTTGTCTGCATTGACTTGAGGCCCTGAGTTGATGGAAGGGACAGTTCTCAGCTAGAAAATACTTCATTTCTTGTCAATAAAGCTTTTCAGATGTCTCCTGACAAAAGCCACTAAATAAAGGTTTGAAAACTTACCTAAACCATTGAGGTAAAGGGCAGGTGCTAATTGTAGCAAAATGTGTTCCTAGTGAAGTTCATAGAAATGAAAAAGGATTTAAAAATAATAACATTTTTCTAGAGAAATTTCACTAGATGCCATGAGAAAAATAAGAAATATATAATATATATATTTATGTATCTCACAACAAAAATATATGTATATTCTTTTATTTAAATAAATACAGTAAGTGACACATTACACTTATCTGTATAGTGTTTACATACTTAGTGCTAAATATTGGGAATTTCCTATTTTCATTCAAAAAAGTCTCACTCTGTATAAGGAATTTATATGTAGCTACAAAAAGAGCACATTATGTATTGAATTGTCTCTGCAATGTAAACATTGTTTTTGCAGTCAGTCACAATTCAAGTTCAAATCAGCATAGTAACTTTTAAAACTGTATTTTAAAAACTCCCCAAAGCTCAATTAAATAGAAGCTTGAATGCTAAGGCTAATTTAAAATTCCTGCTAATACTGCTGACATACAGTGCATTTTGTAAGACAGAAGTTTTAAAACATATACTTCCATGGCCATTCATAACATGGCTTAAAAACATTGAGAAATGGTAATTAGTAAGAAATTATAAATAATTAAAGTGAGATAATTTGATCAGGCATAATGCTCTGTAGCTTATTAATAGGCCTTTTTGTTTGCTTAATGTGACTGCGGAGTTTGCATTAAAATGAGCCTGTTTATCTGAAGTGATATCTGTAAACTACAATGTAAAGGCCTGACTACTTCCCTCTCGATTTTTTTTTCTGTTTCTAATATGTCTTTTGTTGCAGAATGAAAATAATCCAAGTTATGAAGAATTACAAAAACCATACTTTAGCTAGTTTTTTTGCTCAGTTTGTGGAAAATGGGGGAAGCGTATCTAAAAGACAGGAATGTAAGAGGGTAGACAGGGGAAAGGCAATAAAAATAATCCTTTATGTTATCTACATGTACCAACTCCCTATGATGAATGTAAGCAGCATGGATTCCAAACATGTACCAATAGAATAAAATTAAAAATCACACATTTTACCATGTTTTTCCTATGCAAATTTCTATCACGTAGTAATGTACAAAAGATTAATATGTGTGATGTAAATTTTTCTCAGTAAATTTCCTTTCTCTATGGAGTACCACATTTTGTGTGTCATAAATAGACAGAAGATATTATGGTTGGATTGCACTCTGCTAATTTCACATTAAAAGTCATCCTGAATTCATTTCTTACTCCTGTTCTCTCAGTAACAACAGCAGAGGAGATAATGAAGCTTCTCACTTTGGGGTCATCAATGAAATGATCTGAGTGAAACACTGCACAAAAATAGAGTGATCACCAAATAGATGTGACACCAGATGGTTTTATACTATTTTGAGGCCGGACTCATTCTTTTGGAAAACTGGATGACTTATTGAAAAGTCTGATTTTTCCAGCATGGCAGGAACTTCTTGGGATATAACCAACCAAAACTCCTGGTTTAGGCACTAGGAGAATATGGGAAAATTTACTGGAGTGTGAAAGCACGAATACAAAGTCAAAAATGATACTCAAAGGTGCCAACTGATAGGAAAAGACCCCATGGAAAACTTTTCCTGATTTCTGTAGTGAACAGGATACCCTTGGGAAAGCAAAATGGACGTAAATTACAGATACAGCTTATACTTGATTCCCCAACTTCCTTATTGTATGTTCCTGGGAAAATTATGTAGCTGTTCAGTTTCTTGATGGGCAAATCAAGGAGAATTTCAGTATCTCCTTCTTTATGCAATTGTGGGCATTACATGAGATAATTCATAGAAACCATCTAGTTCTAGCATATACAAAGTGGTCACTAAAGTTAGTTATTACAAATAACAAAAGAGGGCCCTCATGAGGTCTTTTATAGAAATGAGAATGGGGAAGCTATTTTGGCAGCATTATTAGCCAGCCAGTGCAGTGGCTTCTTCCATAACAGCATTCCAGCAGTAGATAGGGCAGGCAGTTGTCCAAACACAAGGGCAGAGAAAATGAATGATTGCCTTTCATAAGGGAAATTGGATCCTCCTTCTGTTGATTCTATGGAAGCACAATAAATAATGCCAAGAGGGCCTTCAAAGCTTCCCATGAAAGCAAGAGGTACATAATGATAGATTCAAGATGAGTAATTTTAAAGCACCATGAAGAAGAGTCATTAGCACCTCTAAAATGAATCTTGAGGCTACCCAGGCACCATGCTGATCATCTCTAGGAGACTTAGTTCTTAAAAGCAAATACCAACATTTGCTCTACTCTTTTGGAAAGACAGTAAGCAATAACATAAAAGTGATAAAGAGCAGTTAAGCTAAAACTATTCTCTATTCCTGTTAATGCACTTTGGCAGGTTGTAAGACCAACCAAAGCATGACTAGGGAGGTATAGGCTTCTGAGTCGGGATGGCTTGAGTCTGCTGAACTGTGTTATACACAAAAGGGAAGACTCTGAAAATACTTCCTGAAAATAGAGGCTACAGGACACCAGATGAGAGTTCACTCGTGACTGGCAAGGAGACTGGAATTAGAGCTGGTGGGTGGTAAGCATGAGGGAGGAGTAGAAAGAAGAGAATTAGAAACAGGAACATCTGGCGATAAAGACAGATGAGAAGTGCACCACAAACACGCACATCCTCACACCTGCGAAGGAAGAATACCAAACTGATGAGAGAGGCACTGACTGTCAGAAATCCCCACACAACTTTTGAGTCAGGATACTGAGATGGGCAGAGGACAGATAGCTAGCTATTCCTTGCCTTGTTCAAAGAAACTGAGAATTTGCCCCCACACTGAGCCCTTACTTATTCAAGACACTTGTCACTTGGTAAACGAATGGCAGGTATCACACCCTTTCAGTCTCCCCTGGGCTGATATCTGGCATGTATCATTTCCTCTTTCCCTCAATTTTCCATTGTCAAATCATCCATTAAATTGGATTGAGCCCGTCTAAGCCAGCTGGCCTTGAAGCACCCAGGGGAGATTGCTTTGAAGGGAACAAGCCCTTTGCTGTCAGGCAGGTTAGTGAGAGCTCTCACAGCTCAGTGTCTCACCTTGCTGAGGTCCTGTGACACCGCAGAGGATGCCAGCCAGTGTCTGAGCATGCCTTTCCATTTGGCACCTTTATCTTCTAGCCGCAAGAATTATTTTGTGTGAAGGAGAGGGCCTGGTGGGGAGAGGATGAAGTAGAGTGGAGAATGGACAGGGGTTCTTTGACACTTTTATAGTCAAGTCTCGTGATGGTCTCACCATATAAACTCCTGAGATAATTTTCCCAAAACAGGTGTTAGATAACCAGGGGGAAAGTTTTGGCTGTGACACCTCAACTAGCTTTTCTGTCAAAATTCATTTGTTTAAAAATTGGAAGTTGCATGAGAAGATGGTGAATTTGGTCTTTGGGAGGACAACTGAACACATTGTTCTCATACTGAGTCACTTTCCAGGGGAAGGTGTCTCCTCACCTAGGGTGTGATGGAGGCTTTGTTGTTACTAAGTATGAAAAGCATGCCTGCTTCAGTGAAACAGAAGCTGGTAGTTTTCACTGTCTGACCCTCACCACACTCCATGTGGTCATAGAGCCCTGAGCTGTCAGGAGATGAGAGCTGGAGGGGATGGGTAAGGAGGTTGGGCTGGACAGTCTCGACAAGACACACATGCCCTACTGTCTCAGCTCAAGTCTGGGTCAAAGCAAACACTTTGTGAAGGCGTCCAGAGTCTCTTATCCCCTCAAATATATTGACATTGTAATTTCATAAGGCTGATGAAATAATGCTTAGTTTTTCTTGTCTCCAAATCCAAGTAAAGTTCCTGGGATATGAAAACTACTCTAGGTTTTCTCAAATTCACAATGCCTTTTAAAAGTAATTTTACACCTCCCTCTGCAAATTAAACCCACTGATGATATAAACATACTCAAATGTGTGTTTGTTTGAAGCTGCCATAATCTTCTCCCTTTCCTCATCCTGTCTTTGTTCAGATTGTTATTATCTCCATGGTGTCCCTATGAAGTGTTGTCCTTTCAAGCCACTTTCTATCATACTAAAAATGTCATTTTCTTCCAAAACAAAAGTGATTGTGTTCTTTGTTGTTTATGAACTCTAGTCACTCCCCAGTGATCATTGCCCACTCTGGAGTCCTGTAAGTGAACCCTGACTGCAGTGTGAGCCACCCAGTGATAGCCCAGTGACACATCGGTGATGCTCTATTATTCTCAGCAAGTCCTTCTTCAGTGTCTCTATGTGTGTGTGCTCCAGGGTGTTTCTGGATAATTTAGTTTCTGTCTTGATTCTTGCCTTTCACTCTCTGGTCACTTGGATTAACAACTCAGTTTTACATATATTAACCTGCTTTCATTAGCAGCCTCCTCCCTAAAATAAATACCTGTGCCCAACTAGTTTTATGTACTGTAAAACTGTATGCACCCATTTGTTTTTTCCATCTTTCCATCCAAATTCCCATCCATCTGCCCATATATTCATCCATCCATCCATCCATCCATCCATCCATCCATCCATCCACTCATACATCCATCCACTCATCTACCCATCCACCCATCCATGCATCCATGCATCCATGGATCCATCCATCCATCCATCCATCCATCCATCCATCCATCCATCCATCCATCCATCCATCCATCCATCCACTTAAAAAGCGTCAAACCCTATAGTAGAAATTAAAGAAACAATGATGGATGCTGGACTTTGCTCCAGCTTCAGTTGCTTACTCCATAGTACAGAATGAAGACAGATGCTGTGGCAGCAAAGGTCATTCTGAGAGGAAATCATGTCTAAGGTAACAGAAGAAAGATAAGCAGAAGGTAGGCAAGAAGTGGGTGAAACAATGATTCAAAGTCTAGCAAGCCTCAAGAAGAGAACTTTCCAAAGGCAAGAGATGAGGCCAGATAGTAACAATGAAATCAGAGTGGGCCTTGTATACCATGCGGGGCAGGATTTCATTCTGAGGCCAAACTTATGTGCAAGAGTCAGTGCAGCTTTTAAGCAAGAGAGACTCCATTGACTTTAATTTTTGGAGAAAGACTCTAGTTTTATGTAGGCCAAATTGAAGTGGTCAGAGTGGAAGCAGGGGGAACAGGATAAACAGCATTAAAGGTAGCCTGGGCCTGATATGACAGATATTTAAGGATAGAATTAAAAGAACCTCATAGTTAATAAGAAATAGAAAAATAGGTGTGGTGGTACATGCCTATAATCCCAGTGCTTGGGAGGCTGAGACAGGAGGATCACTATGAGTCTGAGATACATTCCAAATAAATAAACGAATAAATAAATAAATTTTAAAAAATTAAAAAATAGAGTTTGAGGTAGTAATAAAAATGTTATGAATAACATGTACAAAGAACTCTAACGACTTTATATACCTTATCTAATTTCATCTTCACACAAGCTGAACAGATCCTATTATTATCTTCTTTTTGGGTGAAGGATCTCAGGTACAAAGATGCTAGACCATGTTGACTGAGTTCACACACCAAGAGGGAGAAGTGGGGTGGAGCTCAGTAGTTCACCACAAGTCTACATTGTTCATCACCAGGTGAGATTGGGTCGGGAAGGTCAGCAATGCCCACACCCAGCCCAACTTTCTTTTAGCATCTCTAAGGGGATGCAGAGATTCTGGTTTTTTAGGACATGGTTGGAACTGCTCAGTAGGCATGCTGAACACTTCTTGGCAAAGATGTCTCTGTACCAAGTTTCCAATTTTCCTTAGAAGAGGCCATCTGCTTTAGTGGGCTATGCTGGGATTAGTCGTGGTTCTGTTTCAATAAGCAATCCTTATTTCTATTTCAAGGAATAATAGCCCCCAATTGAAAGAACATTTTTAGGAATGGGCTGAGGCTCAAAACTATTAGGTCAGAAACAATTTCTCTGGCTCAGTTTTCACAACCCTTTGTCATTGTTTCTTCCAACAGTTTAGTGATTCTTCTACCTTTTACCATAAACAGCTATGTGTGCGATTCTCAGCATGCTTATAACTAAAGACGACTTCAAGCTCTAAATCCATGCCATTAATAACCAGTCTTGATCTCTTAAATCTATCCTTAGAATAAATTCTAATGTAAGGCAGTCCATTGGTCTACTTTTGGGGCCACAAATGAAGTTTAGGCTGCATAAAACAAATACTTTTATTATTTGCTCTCTAAAAGTCTTTCTTCAGCATTTCTATTTTGTCTTAAATAAGAAAATTTAATAAAAATCACATTGGATAGCTTTGGCTAGCTAAATACTTTGCAGTTCTGTACACCTTCAGCACCTTAGGTATGTAATCAGCTATGTGGTGACAATAAACTGCCTCTTTAAGAATATACTACAGAAATATTATTTTATTTTATTGGATTATATATATTCAGAATGTGTGTCAGGTTCAGCTCTAAAATAGCTCTTATCTCTTTAAATTCTACTTTCTTTTTTTGGTAGCAAAAATTGTGTTCATGACATTAGACAAATGATCTGAATTTATGTGGGAAATTTCCTCCAAATCTGTGGTCTCTTAGGACTAAGAAGGAGCCCCACAATTCTCTGCCTCAGCCTCACCAACATGGAACAGAAATGTACCAGATTTGTGTAGTGACCTGAGCCTACCCTCTGCCACCAAGTCAATGCCTGTTCAGCTGAACTCAGGGACGTGGAATTCCACAGCCTCCAGGACATGGCAGAACATAACCCTCCCTGCTCTAACTAAGGTTCATGATTACTTTCTCCTACATATGTTGAGTTTCATAAATTCAACCAGTCTAAAACAGTAGAGGCTAGTATTTGTTGTCTACTGCATGCCTGACTGTCTGTTCAGCACTTTACATAGCTTATTATCTTTGATGTATTCCATCTTTTTTATATAAGATTTATTTACATGCAGAACATATTTAACACATCTTTAGCATCAAAATAAGCTTGAAAGTCACTGTGACTGGGTGTAATTTACTTGTGACACAATCTTGTGCCTCCTACTGCTTGCCGCCCTTCCCTGCCTCAGGTACCTACTCAATGACACTGAGTTACTCTCCACTCAGGTTCCTGTGTCCAACAGGGAGGGTCATGCACAGGAGTGGGGATTGGCTTTTTGAAAGTTATTGAGGAACTGGATGAAAAGTTAGTACTGGTGCACACTAAGACATAATGAACCTTAAAAATACCATCTTCAAAATTTTTAAAAAGATAACAGAGTGTAAAATTTCATTTGTATGAAATGGTCAGGAGGGCTTCACCTGGGAGAATAGGATACGGATACATTTGTCAGGAGTACGTAAGAGAAGAATATGAAAAGAGAAGGCTACTGGAGTGAGAATTTATTTTTAAAGGGAGAAAATGTGCTAATTTACAGTGGTGAAAACATACTAAATCAAAATCATTAAATTCTGCCCAGAAAGAGGAATAAAACTTTAATTAAAATAGATCTCTTGATGATAATTTCCTATAATCATATTTTCTATCCTAATTGGTTGAACTTTTGTGTGTGAATATCCTATTTGTGAATATAAATTTTCCTACAAAGTTTATATCAGCAGCATATTGTACCTAACGTTCATGATTTTCTTTTTTCACTATTTTGTATCAGTGATGTAGTGAGTTCTCGTTACTCCATTTATGAGGACTCTACTAAGTAGTTTCCTCAAGTAAGGAGGTGAGCCTGACACGGGGCTGCATGCCTGTAACACTATACTCCAGGAAGCTGAGACAAAACGGAACGCAGACCAGCCAACTGAGCAACTTAATGAGAGGCTGCCTTTAAATGAATGAATATGTAAATGAATGAGTGAATGAATGAATCAATTAATCAGTAAGTGGAGAGGGTGATAAAGCTTAGTATAAATGCCCCTCCTTTAATTCCCAGTACACACACA
>PVKA01003208.1:0-58304 GCA_004027165.1 Ctenomys sociabilis
TTTTTTGTCTTTTTGAGACAGGGTCTCACTATGCAGTTCAGGATGGCCTTAAGCTCACTTTGTAGCTCAGGCTGGTCTCGAACTCACAACAATCCTCCTGCCTCAGCCTCCCGAGTGCTGGGATTACAGGCGTGCGCCATCACGCTAAGTCTCAAATTTATAAAATTCTCCCAATCTCCACAACTCCTTGTCAAGCCAAAACTACTTCTTGAATATGATTCTCTTGACTGTATTGTTTGGTCCTAAATTCTTTAAAATGTGCATTGAATCACATCTCTTTCTTGTCTAAAAAAATTTTTTTAATGTGTGGTACTGGAGATTGAACTGAGGGTCTTTATAATGAGTTATATACCAGTCTAGTTTTTATTTTATTTTAGTTAGTTAGTTAGTTAGTTAGTTAGTTAGTTAGTTAGTTAGTTAGTTTTGAGACAAGAGTCTCGCTAAGTCACTCAGTTGCAGGCTGGGCTTGAACCTACAGTCCTCCTGCATCAGCCTCCCAGAGTGCTGGGATTATAAGTTTGTGGCACTAGAGTAGACAGCTAAAACAAGTAACTGTGTTCCACTTTCATTAGAATGAAACACAAAATTCTCCCCTTGGGCTAACAATCCTCCTCAGCTAGACGTGAAGCCCTATCCAGTTCTGTCTATCCTCACCAACTCGCTGACTACAGTCCAGTCATGCTGGCTTCCTTCCTTTTGCATGCATTAAGTACACTCCTCTTTGGAAGCTTATCCCTGACTACTTCCTTTTCCCTAGTACTTTATTTCCAGTCTTCGCAGGAACATTCATTGCTATTTGGGTTTCATTTCAATAGAACCCCCTGACAGTGGAGCCTTCATGAATGGACTCAGCACTTTCATGAGAGACACCCCCAAAAGCTCCACAGCTGGTGTGAGGACACAAGAAGTTAGTGCTTTACCAGATAAAAGATAGACTTCACTGGAGCTTGACCACATTGCACCCTAACCATGAGCTTCCAGTCTCCTGATCTGTAAAAACCCTTTTTGTTGTTGTTGTTGTTTGTCCCCAGCCTAAACTAACAAAAATATCATGCAGATATCATGCTTTGGCTCCCAGCCATCTCTAAGGACTAGATCCAGTTACCCAATCTTGGCTATAGACATCCTGTTACACGTGATTTTATTTCATTTTAGCCAGGGTGCAACTTTATTTGTTGATTATCTTCCCTGCTCCACACTCCACCACACCCTGCCTACAAACCAAAGACAGCCCTCCCTACCACTGTGCTCTCCAGAACTGAAAGTCCGCCTGCCCAACCTGGGTGCTCCGCAAACATTTATTCAATGAATGATGAGTAAGTAGAAAAAGCTAAAATGATACTATATACACAAAGAAAGAGAAAACCACACTGCTCATATTTTGCCATAATACATTTTTCTCCACCAACAATCTCCATTACAAAAAAATCTAGTTCCACTGGCAATATTTTATTCTAAATTCAAAGATCAAAATACTTGATCTTTGACTCTTAGCCACAGAAGCAACACCAGAAAGGGGGAAAAAATTCAAACACCCTACACAAATACCACAAAAGGGATAATTTTCATGCATTATAGGTCAATATATAGCCTGAAACACAGAAATTTGATTCTGAGAAAAGTAATAAGAAGATACAGTGAATTACGTACAATCTAGCCACACCTCTTTATTTCTTTTTCTTGTACTTCGTTTTAACTTTGAGCATTTAGGATATCTTCTCCAAGCCTTAATATGTCAGCCTCTGCAGTAGATGTCCTAGTACTGCTTCTTCTTCAATCTCAAGTCTATTTTTAACTCATAAAATGTGAAAAGCATATAACTATGATTTAACAGTGGAGAGTTTATAGGTTACGGAGTTTGTGGGGTTTTTGATAGCTTTGGAGAAAAGAGTAAATTATTGTTTTTATGGTCATAATTCAGGGTCAGCTTATCACAATATAGAGCTTTGAAGAGAATTGTTCTTTAACCAGGGAAATAACGTGTTTACATTTCTGGCTGTTGTACTAGTAATAGGATCTGTTGCTACAGGGTTGGTGCAAAGGAAGAAGCTAGAATGAGCAGAGTGCAAAATCAATTTATCTACCTTCCAACCCAACACTTCTATGCTGACACCAAATGCTGCTAATGGCTGAGTCAAGTATCAGATGTTTATGTAACACTCAAACACCCGCAACTGCCAAGCTGTTGTTCTGCAAGTTCCAACTGCCTACTTAAGTTGCAAGTGGGCTTTCTTTCTTCTGCAGATCTCATATTATGTTGACCATTGCCCACCTGGGTTTGGTAGGGTGAAATAAATGACTTAATAATTATATGAGTTAGAATTGGTTGATTGCTGGAAAAAATCTTGACTAACACTGGCTTAAAAATACAGAGACTAATTTGTCTCATCCAATAAGACTTCTAGAAGAGGAAGATTGGAAACTAATACAATGACTTGATGATGGCAGCAAGAACCCAGAAGAAGTGTGCTGACAAATGTTCAACATTCTGACACAGAGCTGGGAGGAAATACTCCGTAAAACATCAGGGGAAAGTATTTCTCCCATGCACATCACCATTGCAAAGCATCAGACAACAGTAAAGTAGTACAAGTAGTGAGAGAACTAGAAAATTATGAGTGAAATATCATGTTTGTTTTTACTATAACTTAATTTTAAGTTTAGATGAAGTAGTTTGTCATGATCACTGAGCTTAACTGCGAGCAGGTAAAACACCTGAATATTTAGAACCAGTTCCCAAAACTTAGTACAAATTGGTACTCACCACTGAATGCAGGCTCTTGACATCACTGTGGTCCACCACCCTACGCAGCTCATAATCACAAGACAGCTGCTGGCTTCTGTGCCTTGCATGTGCATACCAAGCCAGAAGAAGACAAAAAATTTAAAGTAGATCTTAGTTTATTTTCAATTGCTATTATAGAATATCAGAGACTGAATAGTATATAAAGAAAACAAGTATATTTAGCTCATGACCCCAGAAGCCAGGAGACCCATGGGCATAGGCCTGGAATCTATTTAGCTTCTAGTTAGGAACTTCATGCTACTTCATAGCATGGCAGAAGATAAGAGGGCAAGTGATAAGATAAGAGGGCAAGTGTTAGATAAGGGCTTGCCGCTTCTAGGAGAACTCTCTCACTGCAGTGAGACAAGCATTCATCCCTTCATAAGAGTGGAGTTTGAACATGGCTAGGAAGAAAGGAATTTGGGTGAGGCTGAATGAGCCATCCAAGCAGGTCTACCCACAGAAAAAAACTATGCATACAGGACTATGCTGTTCAAGAGGCCAGGTTCAGCACAAAGAGGTAGAGAGGAAAATAGAATGACTATCCAAAATTCTTGCACAATAAGACTCCCACAGCTGGAAATACAGCTGACAATTCCAGCTGAATCTTCCTTCAACACACTGAGAATGAAGTGCTGGTTTTGAAGCTAAGTACCTCTGTGTTTGTCAGAGGCAGTCATTGCTCTGCACTGCGTGGGCCATTTCAACAGAAGGGCTCATCTTCACAGAAGGAAAAGTCAAGTCAAACAAGTAATTGCCAACAAGATTATAAAGTCTGCTTCATTTGAATCATTAATTAGTGTACCTTGGCATGGCCTTTGTATACTCCCCTATTTCTGTTATTTTGGATAATTGCATAAGAAATTTAAGTTGTGCTGAAATATGGAAACCGAAATTAACTGTGTGTGTGTGTGTGTGTGTGTGTGTGTGTGTCTTTCTCTCATGATCAACATGCTTTTTTGTTATGTCTTGTTTTTGTTTTTATGTTGAGACAGGGTCTCTCTATGTAGTGCACGCTGACCTTCAACTCATTTATGTAGCCACAGCTTGCCTCAAACTCAGTTGATCCTCCTGTCTCAGCCTCCCAAGTGATGGGATTACAGTCTTGGACCACCGCACCCAACAACATGCTTTTTCCAGATAACAGATAATTATCATTTTTCTAAGCCTAATCCAGTACTCTTCAAAGCCCCCTGGAAATACTTTTCTAGTATAGAGTGTTTTTATAACTGCTCTATTTTCATAAATTTAGTCTTTTTAGTCAAGAAAGAACATCACCACAATGATTAAAACTTCATACTACCATTTCCAAAAGATGATCATACTGCTTTAAATTTATAGCCATTTCTCTGAAAGTTTCTGTGATTAGCAACATTGAATTAAATAATGCACATTTGTTGAAAGTTTGGGAACTCCCTCTGGAACATGGGCTGTGTGAGACCCCCTCAATCCACAGAAGCAAACTTCCTCTTGTGAATGAGAATGGAAATAGCTATAAGTTGCTGAGCTACACGAGCTTTAGGGGCTGTTGAATCAGGACACCAATTTTGCCTGATGTAAAATGTTATTCACTTACTGCCTTTCAGCTTTGTCCTTTCAGCTCTGTGCAGGTCACCACTAAATTCATGCCTTACAAACAAAATCAGCATAATAGCCTGTCTGGCACAATGATAGGTCTGCAAAGTTCACAGATGTTTTTACCACCACAGTCCTTTGGGACCTGTGATAGACAGACAGATTCCTCCTCTCCCCGGTAATAGACAAAGAATAGCCTCCTCCTCTCCTACCTAGAAAACTTTTTCCCTACCATCCTGCCTCTCTCCCCAAATGACCTATTTTTCCCCATACAAAATGAATGTATTAATCAGTTATTGCTGCCTAAGAAGCATCCCCAAAACATATTGTCTTACTACAGCAAGTACTTCTTTTTCTAGCTCTAAGCCTTGTGGAATTTTGGGAACAGGTCTGCTCCAGGCTGTGGATAAGTATAGCTTAGGTGCAGGCTGAAGAATTAGTTAAGGTCTACTCTATGTGCCTCTATCCTACCTGTCTTTAGATTGTCAACTACTGAAACATAGTCGTTTCATACCAGCTATCAGAGGGCACAAGCACAGACAGAAATATGTCAGTGCTCTTGAAGGCTTGGCTTAGGACCCACAACTGCCCTGAGGACTCACTTTGTGGTGGGAAGAGAAACACTCCCCTCACACCAGTGGAAGTGCTTGTAGTTGCATAGCAAAGGATACAAATGAATAGCTGTAGTTCAGAGAGGACTTGAGGAATTACAAACAATAATCCTATCTTCCACAGACACCTTTTCTTAAATCATGTTTTCTCACAAGTAATTTGTACTTCACAGTTTTGTAGAGGCTTTTCCAGTGACTGATTTTGTCTTTGTGTCAATAAGTATATGTTGATACCTGTGAAATGCCCCACTATTCTTAGCCTGAGGGCTATATCAGAGGATTCACTAAAGAAAAACTGAGTAATCGGAACACTGCCTGATATTTCTTGTTGAAAACTGAAAGCAATGTATGATTAAGAGCCAGAATGGAGAAAGAGAGGGAGGATTTTACTAGGCACTAGCATGGATGTTTTCGACAAGAGAAGCATGTCAGTGTAAATCAAAGACTCATAGGGTGCAAGTGTGATGACAATGCTTCTGATCCCAGCACTCAGGGAGTCTGAAGTAGGATAGCCCCAAATTCACCCCAGTCTGGGCAGTTTAGCAGTTGACTGAGATGAGATCCTGGCTCCAAAATAAAAAGGGCTCAGTGTGAAGGCCCTGAGTTCAATCTCCCGTACTGAGACATAAGATTCATAGGTGAGTAAGTGTCACCAAGCATGTGTCATCCTACCTTGCACAAAGTGGAATGTGAATGACCCTACTTATGGTCACTCAGCCAGTTATCTCTTATCCTTGTTTCTCTAGCCTTAGTTTTTAACTAGCTTTCCACTATTTGATTAGTTAATACTACTAATAAAGGCAAAATGGTACAGGTGGAGCTATTTTTCAGAATTCTTTTTGCAATGCAAACATTCACAGCCCCAATTAATTGGTTTTATAGATTTGGATTTTCTTCTTTAAAGCCAGAAATCCCTTCCCGCAGAGGCTTTTATTCACATGTAAAGAAATAATACCCAAGGAAACAGTCAACTGCAAGATCTCATTCCAGACAGCCAGGCAGGAAGAGACCTCGCTCACTCTGTTCTGTGGTCCCTTGGAACAGGTAGCACATGAAGAGGTTGCTCTATGTTTTTTATCCATTTTGAGCTGTAGAAAGAAAGAAGCAATATTTGAGGCCTGTGTCAACCTGTGCATTCAGTTCCTAATTTTTGCCTCCGGGACTCAGGAATCTGCCCATTAGCCTCAATAGGACCCTGAGAGTTGAGAGTTCTGAGTCTTCTTCTATATCAAAGAGGATGAAAAAGAAATTAGGGAGTTTGATAAATTCAAATAAAATGGGGACTAAAAAAATCCCCACGTTCTGATTTTCCAAGTGAAGGTAAGATTCTTCCAGTCAACTCTTGAGTCTCTCATTTATGAAGCATTTTCTATAAGCTCTTGCCTCTTAAAACCAATGCTCAGAATCAGAATAGGATCTCTGACAAGAGACACAAAAGATTCAAATCACAACTCCCACTTATTTGCCAATGGTCCTCGGGCAAACTGCATGATCTCATTATGTTCCCAATTTCTCCTCAGTAAATAATGGTACCCAACTTGCAGGGCAGTGGGTGGGGCATCTGATGTGTGGAATCACAGCAACAAAGTGTCATTATGATGGTGACAATTGGAGAGATGACAGTTCTTGACTCAGATGTCTGGTTAGAAGTACAATTGCACAGAAAACTCTGTCATGAGGCTGTGCAATGAACTCACCCATGTGAGATTTCTCTAGTTTCCACCCTGGAAACAGCAGGACTCAGTCTATCCTTACAAATGTGCAAGGATACATAGGTCCACACACTCCTGCCAGCTACCCCATGTGGGGTCATTGGAAAGAGCAACGTGTTTCCTGTTGCACACCCTTGTACAACCTACCTGAGGAGTTATTAATTTAATTAGAGTCATGGATACATATAAAATGAGAGTGGGACTGGTGAGAGGAGTAACATATCTAAGATTAAGATATATCCTTGAGGCTCAGGAGATAGATTTTTCCACCAAGTGCAGGAGATTGGAAGGAGGAGAGACTTGACAAAATAGGACCACTAGAAAAAGAAGGTAACACAGAGACCCCTGGAGAATTCTAGCTTCCTGGGATCTTCTCAGTGGGGTATGGAGAAATTATACCTGATGGTTTTAAATTTCTTCCTCTATTGTTCAGTCCCATAAACTATCCCATATCCATGAAGACAGCCATGTCTAAGTTCAAGTGGTGATACAATGGGGAACAAAGTGTTAGGAGAATAATGGAAAACAGAGCACGTTGAATTGTTCAAGAGGTGAAAACTGGATGGTAGAAACATACACAGCTTCCATAAGAAATCGTCATAGTACTGCTTAAATCTAGGGGGAAGACATACCCATTTTCCTGCCTTTCCTTGTCATGGTTTGAGAGGTTCCTCTTTACACAGTACAGCCTGTACCTAATGGGTGATCATATCCTTCATCCTGCCTAAAATGCTATTTGTATGGCCCACTGGAACTAATAAAGGGGTCCACTGCTCAGCCATATACCTCTCAATGGCCACAAGTGGACCAGGGAACAGCCTGGAATTACTGTTAGATATCACAACTTCCTCCTTTACACAGGTTTTCTTCTTGAGCTCATTATCCCCACCCAGGAAATATTGCTTGTGCCACATGTAGCCATCACAGGTCTTAGAGGAGCAGCTCCAGATTAGTAACAGACCTTTTTTATTTTATGAAAAAAGGGTAAAACAAAATTCTATAATTACACGATAGAAGAACAATAGTTAATACACTGCATGTTATTATCTTTATTTACTTGGAGTGTAAGATATAGGCATAAAAAACTATCCAATTGATTAGAAATGCAAACCTCCCTCTTGTGTGAACTAAGACACACTAACGGTGTGACCAACTTGCATTTTCTGTCTTTTCCCTTCCTTCATTTCTCCCATCCAAGTTCCTTTTTCCTTTCTAACAATTACTTCCCATTTCAAAATATCCATTTTACATTTTAGATTTTAATTACTCTTTCACTGTCTCACACCAAGGAGATAATATGATATCTACACATGTGAATCTAATTTATTTCACTGATGAGTATGTCTCAGGTTGCACCCATTGACCCATAAAAGTCTCAAGTTTGTCCTTCTTTATGTCTGAGTCAGACTCCATCATATAAAAAACTCACATTTTTTTATTCATTCCTCAGCTGATGGACATCTGGGTTGTTTCCAGGATTTAACTATTATAAATTGTGCTGCTATAAACCTGGGTGCACATATATTCTGTGGTATGGTATTTTTTTATTCCTCTGGAAAAGTACTCAGAAGGTGAATCACTGGGTCGAATGGGACCTCTAATCCTAGCTTTTTTAAGGATCCCCGTACTCATTTCCACAGTGGTTATACCAGTCTACTCTCACACCAACAGTGAAGAAGGGTTCCTTTTCCTCCATAGCCCCAACAGCATTTGTTATTAATTGACCTGTTGATGGTAGCCATTCTTTCTGGGGATGAGATAGAATCTCAGGGTTGTTTTAATTTGCATTTCCCAAATGACCAGTAATGTTGAACATTTTCTTATATTTTTCCATTTGTATTTCTTCACCTAAGAAGTATGTCTGCACTTTTTGAGTCCTTGGCACACAGAAGGAACTCAGTCTGTGACAATATCCCTCTCCCCCCGTCTTTCTCTCCAGGGTCAACTCTCAGAGTCAACATGAGCCTTCAGTGCTGTGGCAAGAACTGAAGTTGAGGAGCCCCTTGGGAAGCTTTGCAAAAGGGCTCATATTGACCCTCTTCAGAAGGAATGCTCTGCAGGTAAAGTATTTCTAGAAATAGGGCACAGTGCCATTTCTGCAAAAAGAAAGAGACCAGTTGGAAAACGGAGGCAGTTCCCATCATTCAAACATCCCCTCAAACTGGATTCATTTCTACCAAGGTTTAAGAAATAGTGTAAAACAGACCAAGAGGAGTTTAGAGGAAATGAAGTCCCTTAGTGTCAGTCTAGAGATGTGAGCAAATGAGAAAAGGCATGGTCCAATCCCAGGGGTTGGGGACAAGGTGGTAGGGAATAGGGGTTCAGCAGCAGGGTCTTATATGCACCACAAGCAGCATAAGCACCAGCTTTGGATGCTGTCTGTAAAAAGCATCAGCAGAGTGACATTGTTCTCTTTAATCTTTAATGATTCCTGATCAGGCCCCAGCAGATTAGAAGCCCAGGGCAATGACCTCACTTTAGACCACACAGCACTGTCAAGATGACAGGAGGCTTCAGATTCCTACAGATTCAGCTGCCAGATATATCCTTTCTGAAATGCCTCCTGATGGACGGGGTTCCCTGTGGAACTCAGCATCCCCTCCACTCCCTCCCTGCAGGTCTCTGCAGATTGTCAAAACACCAGCTGGTCCTACTCAGCTGCTAAGTCTAGGAAAGGAAAGAGCCCAGGAGTTCCATGGACATAGCTTTGAGGGATTTTTTTTCCCCCATCATCTCGGGGTTCAATATTTAGAGCAATATTGACTCGATTTATCTAGCGTTGTAATGTTCCATTGGTTGCTAAGCAACAGAGTTCTTTCTTCTCTGTGTTCTGGGTGGCTCATGGGAGTTTGGCTACCAGAGAGATTACTTGGTGTATATGGAACTAAATGGACCATAGGTGCCATACTTAAGTGGTGGAATACTATTTTACTGGGCAGTGTTAAGACCAGGTTTCCTATCACATCCCAGTAATTACAATTCAACTTCTAGAACACCTGAGCCATTCATATTAGCATTCCCCTCCAAGATACCCACTGAGAACAATTTCACACAAAGTTCTGCTGATGCATAAAACCCTGTGTTGTATGCGTACCCTTCCATTCTCATAAAGTTCAGACCTGCCCTGGGACAAGGCTGGACTTATTCCTCCTAATGTCATTCTCCTTCAAACCCCATATTCATAGCCAAAAATAGCAACATGGATTATTACAAAAGAAACTCCCTTTGCCCTTAAATCTTAGTGTGGCAGGATCCTTCTTCATTTCCTTTATCCATTTCACTCCCCAATGGACCCCCCCCAAATTGCCTACCATTTTTGAGCTTCTTTGGTAAGTCTGTTACACTGATGTTCACTGTTTCTTTAAAATCCCAAGTCAGAAACAGCAGGCAGATGAGGTACTGTCAGCTCAAGCTATATGGTTCAGTGACTTGGCATTGATGACGTTTATTTTGGAACCCGCATGGTAGCCTGACCTATTTTAGGATCTCTGCTTTCACCATTCCTCCCTCCCTGGTTTTTCCAATTAGAAATGAAGGCAAAAGGAAATGTGGGAGGCTGGGGAAGGGGAGGAAAGATCTTGGACTTCAGTTCTCTGGAATTGCAAGCAAAGCTGTCCAAGTCAACTGTAACATTTAAACTACTGTTATAAAATTGTAAAGCCCTACTGGAAAGGCAGAAACCCAGGGCTATGTCCACAAAATGGGTAAAAACTTCAGAAACAGTGCTTTGCCCCAATTTTTTGGGTGTGGCCAAGGAAAGCCATAAAATCGAGGCCACATTTGGTATGGTTTTCCTCTATGGGAAGACCTACTCAGGAGAGAAATGATCTTGTGCTCCCAGAGAGAAAAGCTATCTTAAGAAGAGAGGGGAGGGAGAACCAGTGTGGGCAAGTAGCCAACCACGCACACTTGCGAAGTGTAGGAATGTAAAACAGATGTTGTGCAGGAATATCAACCATTACCCAGGGAGCACCACCAGCAGCCTCTGGAGAACAGGGTTTCTCGGATCCAGCAGTAAGTCATGGAATGTTGCCTGGTCATCATAACCAGCCCTAAGGAATGGCCCTCCTGGGTTGTCTGTCTGGTGCTTTGTCTTCATGTCTTTTTCATGGCTATGCAGTATCCTCCGCTGCACTGAATAGATGCTGTTCTGTCTCATTACCTATGAGACAATTAGGAATGCTCTTGTCCACTCCAGAGACTTTTTGCTTTGCAAAAGCAACAGACCAGGCACTCCAAGAGGGAAATGGTGGCTTTAAAAATCCTTCTGTAGTAACCTGGAGGAATTTGTTTTCTGACAGTAGGAAATACATGATAGCAAAAGAACAAAGCTCATTGTATTGGTTCATTTTCTGTTGCTGTAACAAAATACTTGAAGTGGAATACTTTGTAAAAAAAAAAAAAAAAAAAAAAAAAAAAAAGAGGCTTATTTAGCTCATAGTCTGGGAGACTGAAATTCCAAAATTGGGTAACATCATCTGTTACCCTCTGGAGAAAGTTCCTCTGGTTGCTTCACAACAAGCAGAGAAATGGCTCTGGGCAGAAAGAACAAAGCTCATAGGATGACCGCACTTCATAGTAATCCATTTTCATGAGAGCTAGGCCATTGCATAAGACAAAGGTTAATCCCTTCTGAGTACGGTACTCTCCATAGTCTTATCACCTTCCATTGGCCCCCATAGTTTAAAGGCTCCATCACCTTTGCAATATGCCACATTGGAGACCAAACTTCTAGCACATGAATCTTGGGGTGGGGGGAGATGGACACTAAAATTACATCCAAACCATAGCAGCCCTCATGAGGCACATGATAAGATCAAGGTAAATGGGCACACCTTCCGTGGTAGCTGCTGCTATTGGCACCTCGCAAGCAGTGATTAAGAAGACCCTTTAGACTTGAGATTGTAGTTCAGGAATTCAGTGTTTGCAAAAGGCCCTGGGTTCATCCTTAGAAAATTCTATGCTCAAACCAACTGGGACTGGTCAAAGGAAAGAAGAGAATTTAGAAGGTATAGGACATGATTGCAGCACTTTGTGAGGTAGAAGGGGTTAAAGAATGACCACCTACCCCACTACATCATGGCTTAGGGTGCAAGCCCATTAAAGGGGAGAGGACCCAACCATACTTAAGGTTCCCCGAAACATAAAGGGGCAAGGCAAGTTGCAAGCAGAGAACAAAATGAAGAATCAAGGGCCCATTGTGGTAAGTCACTAAAATTGAATGTAGTGATGACTGTGATTTCACAAGAACTGAGCCCACAAGGCTTACTAGCTTGGTAGCATAAGTACCTGCCGGGCAAGCACAAAGGTCCTGAATTCGATCCCCCATACCACATGCAGTGTCAGCCCTGAAAGCAGATGTGGTGGCCCATGCCTGTAACCCCATCACTGAGGAGCCTGAGACAGGAGGATCTCTAGGAGTCCAAACTACATAGTAAGCCTCTGTATCAACAGAATGAAAAACAAAACAAAACAACAACAACAAAAACTGAGCCCACAGACAAGGTCTTCTAATCATTTATTTAAACCCACAATTTCTAGGATCTGTAGAACATATGGACATAATCAGCAATAGCCCTTTCTCTAAGTATCTTCTTTGTCCTTTATGTGTCTTCTTTTTAGAATTTCACATAGCAGATAGGCACTGTAATATTTTGGGGCCCCAAAATATTTTTCAGAAAATCGAGCTCAAAATATCAGCTTGTCAGACATTGTCTTAAGTCACTGGCTTGTCTGGTAAAGGCCTTCAGAGACTGGGTGAAAATTTAGCCAGACAGTTTTTTCCTCCTTCCCCTATATATTCCCTTTCTCGACTCAGTGTATTTTCCTAGACTACAATTCACATATTTATAATTAGAGCAGCAAAGGGGGAAAAGGAGGCGATTCACATTCTTTCCCTATTCCTGCACTGTTTTAGTTTCTAGGGTCTCGATTAACAGTGTTATATATTGAGAGCCTGCTGGGACTATAGAAAAGGAACAGGAAGAAGAGGAAGAAAAAAGAAAGTGAGCATCGAAGAAGCAGGGATTTACTGCAATTGGGTTCCCACTGTCCAGATTTGGAAGGACATGGAAACTGAAATTGCTTGTTCCCACATCAGTCTAATCACACTACGAGAACATACCTTTTTTTTTTTTTTTTTTTTTTTTTTTTGAGACAGGGTCTCACTATGCAGTTCAGGCTGGCCTTAAGCTCACTTTGTAGCTCAGGCTGGTCTCGCACTCACAATAATCCTCCTGCCTCAGCCTCCCGAGGGCTGGGATTACAGTCCTTTTTTACAAGTGTAATCAGACTGAGGAATATGTGCCTTTAATTAATTAAGGTAAATTAATTCCCTAATGAAATATACCAACCAAGCCAGAAAAAAAACTAAAGGTAAAAAGCCTTGCTGTGACAATTAAGAAAAGCGATCAGAAGGGTTTCAGTTTATGGAAACTTAAGGCTTGTGTCTATATACACAAATGGCTTTTACAGATATCCACTCTTCCAACAGCTGGATCTCAACCATCCAGTTAGTGACTGCTTGGTTGCTTGACTGAATTCAGCTGATCTGAAAATAACCCACACGCTGCCTAGCATCAGCACTTTCTTTGAACCCGTTTGTTGAATGCTACCTTCCCAGGCCTGCATGAGCCTGAACAGTGCAACAAAGGAGGATTACAAGTTTAAGCTGAGCAAAGGAAATTGGCTGAAAAAGGGAATTAACAGCAAGTCCAGTCAGGGGACACATGAAGGACGCTGGCTGACCGCTAACTCCA
Organism: Ctenomys sociabilis; assembly: GCA_004027165.1. Lineage (NCBI taxonomy): Eukaryota > Metazoa > Chordata > Mammalia > Rodentia > Ctenomyidae > Ctenomys > Ctenomys sociabilis. The sequence goes on from PVKA01003208.1 coordinate 13,442, forward strand.
CTTTAAGATCATAACTGAACGTGATGGAACTAACAACGAAAAAAATCCAGGCAATTCTAGAAAATTCCATCCTAAAAGCTATCAAAGGAACAAAGCTTTTCCCAGGCACCAGAGCTCAGGGGCAACCTTGAAAAACAGGAAGTGATCCACTAGGCAGTTGGACCTCTCTGAGTGGATCTTTGGAGAGGTGAAGTGTTTGGTCAATCACATCTCAGTGCTCTCCTCCACATGCAGTATCATTTCTATTTTCATAATCCAGAAGTTTTCAGCAACAGCACCCTTGATGTACTGTTTCTCTGACCTTTAGTTACTTCCAGAAAGATGGAGAAGCCCACCGAGAACTGGCTGCTTATTCTAAACAGCTGGGATGAAGCTGCAGCGACAGAAATGATGTAGACATCCATTTCTTGCACCTCAAAATAGTAACAGCTCCCTAGAAAGGAAAGGGGACTGATTCTTTTCTAATTAGTCCAAGAAGCTTCTGATAAAACCCCCAGGAGCTCCTTATCCCAAAATATCACTTGTCAAATGAGTACATGAGCCCACAGAGGTACTCTGGGAGAGACGGATCGGTGGTGGTGAATCCTAAATCTCCTACGGGGTATCCCTTGACAGTTCCTCTTATGATTTAAGGCACCATCAGTGGCCTGGTTTAATTCATCACATAGTGATTTATCTTACCCAACAAGCTCTGGTTCCTGTTTTGTAACATCTTCCATCCTTCTCTTTGAAGAAACAGTAATGAAAGCCAGGCTTTGGAACACAGTCTAGATTTTTTCCTTCTAGAGTTAGCTGCAGTAAGAGGAATAAATAGGACACAGGGTCAATTTCAGGGGGAACTATTCCTAAGGACAAAACAACAGTCATTTGCATCAAATATGTCACTAGCATTTCTCGTATTGCTTTGCACACCATGCAAACCATGGCAGCATATGAACTAGTATGAATGCATTTTTTTTACCTGGATTATTTATAGGTAAAACTTGTTTTTTTCTGAAGGAAAATTATATTTAAACTCCGAAGTATACAAATACATTAATACACTGAACCTTACATTTCTATCTTATAAGTAATATTCTAAATTTTGCCATGTATTCCTATTTTAGCTGCTATAAGTCCTTACAATATTTTAAGTCCCTTTGTCATGTATTTTCTATTTGGTCTATGATAAGTCCTGTACCTTTACAATATTTTAACACTATTGCACTCCTATAGTATAAGAAATGTACATACATTAAAGTTAATCAAGAAAAATTTTACACAAATATAAATAACCCTGCTTGATACTTTGTTCTCTTATGGTGAAACCGATTTTTTCTACCTAGGTATTTGCATAATTTTATATTATTTCATTCTTAGAATTTAACAGAAAATGCTAGGGTATGAACATGTATGTTTCTTACCACCAAAACAATAAGTCATTTTGATCTTTAAACTCAGATGGAATATACTTCAGAAGCACATAAAGTCCTTCAAAATACATTCAAGATGTTTTAGATTGTTTCTCTCTTTGTTGTTGTTTCCCTCCTTAAAAAAAAATTATTATTTTTAAAGTCTGTCTTTATTTTATATCCTTCAAGGCTGCTTCATCCTTCTGGCTTATATTTTTTATTTATTTATTTATTTAATGTATTTGGTCCAGGGTCTCACTGCACAGCTCAGACTCACAGCGACCCTCCTGCTCTCAGCCTCCCCAGAGCTGGGGTTATGGCATGAGCCACAATACCCAGTTTTTGTGGTCAGCTCAGCACCCTTGAGGTGGGGCTGGCAAGGCATGTGGTGCCTGGGGTTGAACCTGGTCCCTGAGCTTGCCTAAGAAGGCACTTACTCGGCTGAGCTATCTCACCAGCCTTGTGCTGATTTTTATTAATTGCTTCTTTCTCCCTGACTCTGAGAGACTACCTCAAGCTTGTCCTCTACAATACTGTGAATTTTAGTACTGATACCATTCATCAATTTCCTTTATTCTATCTGTTGATTTTTTTATTCTTTCTCTTTATCTGACCTTGTTGAATCTTAATCACATGACATTGGACTCTTCACCTCTTCTATTTCCTCATCATTTTCGTTATTTAGGGAGGTCATACCTTCTTGCAAGTAAGGTAGTTGTCAAAAAGGTTCTTTTGGTTCTTGCAGTAAAGAGTTCCAAAACTATTTCTCCACTCGTGACATCAATACTCCCTTTTCCTTGCTGTAAAGCATTTTTCCCACTTATCCTATGTTAATTTTTCTTTAATGCTCTTCCTCAAAAACAGGAGATCACATCTACATTCAGGGTTTCTTGGCAGATGTAGTGTGAACCTCCTTTAACTTTACTCCCAAGCCTCCTAAGCCCCTTTCCTTGATCTAATCCTAAAGAAACATTGGTTTAACATAAGTTCCCACTCATTTTCTAGGATCTTGCATGCATTCATTTCATCTTAACTTTTCATTTTGTCCCATTCTCAAAGCTTTGTCCTCTGATATTGAGAAATAGTACCATCTGTGTTTATTGGACAGGGCTTAACTGAAGTTCAATGAGACCAGAGTTTATACTAGCTCAAATAAAGTAGTCATGTTTCCAGTTCAACATTTCCTGAATGACTGGCCATTCTCCTCTACTCAGTAATTCAGAGACTTAGGCTCATTGCATCTCCATCCAGAAGGTGGAGAAAAGGAAAGAAAACAAAGAAGAGGCACAGAATCTGCTCACAAGTCTTGGCTTGGAACTAGAACAATTCATATCCACTTATATCTACTGCAGACAACTAATTCACAACCATATATAGCTGCAAGGGAAGCTAGGAAATGCAGTTAACTGTGGGTTCAGAGAGGAAAAACTAAGAGCACTGTTTTTGGTGAACAAGTGTGCCACAACCTTGGAGACCATAATCCCTGGTATGTACTGCTTTACAGATCACCTGATTTACCTTGTCAACATTGCGATGCCAACCTTCATTTTCTCGACATTAGGATTCATCTACTCATCACTTCCCTTACTTTTCCTCCTCCTGGTTATTTTGAATGAGACAATCTGTCCATTACAGCCACACCCACTGAGATGTAAACTCTATAACCAAGCCAGACAGCTTAGACCACACTAGAAATTAATTGAGGAAAGCAATAGAAGCTAATTCTTTTCTTTACTTATCAAGAAAGACTCTTACATTTTCTCTGGGAACAAAAGTAACATAAGGCAAGCCAATGTGCTGATAGCTCTACATGCTCAAATTGTGGTCCTTGGGCCAGGAGGATCAGCAACATCTGTATCCTTGTTAGAAGTACAAAATTTAGGGACTTATTTTATACTGCTGAATCAGACACTCTGGAAATAAACCATAGCAATATGCATTTTAATGAATTTTCCAGGTGGTCTGTGATGCTTTAAAGTTACAGAACCACTGTTCTAACCAAAGTGTGTCTGTGACCTATGCCATAGGAAGCCCCCTTATGCTAACTGCTAACAGTTCATTTCTTTCGTTAGCAAAATATACACAGAGACTATCTGAAATTTTGATTTCACAAAAGTAAAAGCATTGAATGATAGCAGTAAAACTCAAAGCACTAGTTTGACCTTTTAGGAAACCTTAAAATAATATTTAATAGGATTGTTCACAATTTTTTGCCTGTTTTTTTTTTTTTTTTCCTTTGAGGCTAGTTATCTTATTCCCTAAACTAAAGTGGTCATTGGAAATAAACAGAGTTATAAAATATATGATAAGATGGGACCACAGACAGCATCAACCTATCCATTGCTTTTATTTGATTATTATATTTGGTACTGAGAATCAAAATTAGAGCCTTTACTTGCCAGGCAGTCGCTGGGCTGCTGAGCAACATCTTAGCTCGTACCCACCCATTTTAGAATTTGGAAAACTAAGATCAAGGTTCAGTAAATAACTCCTCCAAAGCCCCACTTCTGATTAGAGGGAGAGCCAGGAGGAACTCAAGACCCCTGATTCCTAACCCAATCCCGTTTCTACTAACATTACTATGACTATCAATATTGGTGAAGCCTTCTGAAATATACAAAGTGCAAAGCGGTTGCAGAATAATAATATTGAATTGGGTCCCAGTGATCTGAATTCCAAATCTAAAAGAGCCAAACTTACACATGTGTACAATTGTGTTCACTAGGTCCTGTCCAAGTGTAAATAACAAATGAATGAACCATGTTGTCCTAGAGTTGTAGAACGCTTTGGAACATCGATGTTGATATTATGGGGTGGGATGAGAATGCACAGGGTGGCAGTCTCTGATACCTCCTTGTTATGTTTTCCTCTAAAATGCTGTGGTATCACAAAAATCTAGAGATGTCTTGACGACCTGCAAAAGCAATGGACCTGAAGAGCGAAAAGTGCTCTATGGGTTTCATATACCTCCTTTCACAAAGTGAGAAACTCGAGCACCATGAATGAGGGTAGGAAGCACTTGGCTCCTCTCTCTGTTGTCGCAAAGGCAACAGTAAAACCAAGTATCAAGCAGACTGCTAATGCAACAGTAAAGAAAAGTAACAGCACCTATGGCTCATAAAACATTCCAGTTGCTTCCCTCTCTGCCTCTGCCCAAAAGTCAGTATCCTTTTGGATGCCTCAGCTCCCAGGAGCTATAGGCTGAGTTGGCCTGAAGCTCTGATTTCTAGATGCGGTGCCTCCACGCAGCACAACAAGCCTACAACATTTGCAGGGGTGAAAAGGAAGTGAGGCGGTGATGGCTGTGCTGGTCAGTGGTCCCGGGTGACTCTGAGTTGCTTTTATCCATGCAGGCTGCCCAGTGCCCTGCTGGGTGTTAGACAGGTTTGGAACAGATGTGGCAGCCAGGCTCACAGACTGGGCTATGTCTTTCTCAAAGGGAGGTTTTCCTTTCAGGTTACATTTTTTAAGAGTATGAACTAAAATAGATTTCTTTCTGCCTTGAACTTTGTAACTATTTTAGCTAGATCTTGACTTGAGATTCATTTCTTTTTAACAATTTTATTAGTACATAATTCACTTGACATACAACTTACCCTTCTATATGGCATAATTAGTTTTTAGACTATTCATAGAGATGTATGACCCTTACTATAGTGTCAGAACTATTTTGCCACCTCAAAAAGACACTGTATCATGTACCTATCTCCAGTCTGTCCTGTAATCCTTTTCAGTCCTAAAAAGTCAGTAGTCTATCTTCTTCCTTCAATAATTCCCTTGTTGTGATTAATATGAATTAAATCATATAGCTTTGGACTTTACTTTTTCTTCACTGAGTATATGTTTTTTCTGAATAATTCACATAGTAGCTAGTATAAGGCTGGCCAAATAACTCAGCAGATTGAAGTGCCTGCAAGCAAGGGCAGGGACCGAGTGTTCGGTCGCTGGGCTTGCTGTGCTGGTCCCACCCGCGGGACATGCTGAAGCCACAGCTGAGACCAGGCATGGCGGTGTGCACCTGGAATCCCAGCTCTTGGGAAGCTACAAACAAGAGAGTCACTACAAGTCCAGTCTAGAAGTGAGACCCTGAACACTCTGTAGACCCTTCCCTAAAACACAAAAAACAAAACAGAAAGAAAGTATACTTTACTCCTTTTTATTGATGGGTAACATTCCAGTGCAGCCATATACGACATTTTACTTAAGCATTCATCAATTGTGGAAATTTGGGTTATTCCACCTTCTGATCATTATGAATAAGAAAACTGAGCATACAGGACTATCACCTAGTCTCTGTGAAAATGAAATTTGAACGTAGTAATTCTTTTAGTTACTGACTACTTTTACATTGTCAAGGGGCCGGGGAGATGGCTCAGTAAAATAAGTGTTTCCCTGGTAAGCACAAGGGCCTGCATTTAATCCCCAGTCCTGCCAAAAAAGAGCACGAGACTCTTACATTGTCAAGCATATTAATTTAACAAATACTGAGTACCTACAAAGTGCAAAACAGGATGGAAGTTATTTTGAGATTATAGTTTCTAACAATATTTTTACAAGAATGGTAAGAAGCCCTTTACCATGCTTTGTAGGTATTCCTCATAATAAAACAATGCTACTTACAATACAACAGAAACTATAAAAATTCAGGATTATGAATCTAGTGAGTAGAAGATAGCTTGGAAGACTTCTAGTCCAGTATCTGATTAAGGTACATTCTTGTATAATTTTCAAAAGGATAAATTCCTTTTACAAACACTTCCCCCATAACAACAGAGACATTTGCAGCTGCAGGTTTTGAATCAGAAACAAGTACATTTCCCTTACTCTGAGTTCTAATATCTACCTTTTAAATCACTTTATCATCATATCTGCACTTTTGTCGGTAGTTTATAGGAGAAAAGTTGTACAAGAAGTCCTCTGAGATATGTTGCTAGCCCTAAAGATTTGGTGGCATTTTATTTAGAGATATGGAATGATGACACCATTAAAACAAGTTTTGTGGTTTTCCTATAAAGTGGCACCCTCTCTCTGAGCCTGGGCAAAACTAATAGAAATCCAGTCCTATGTGTTCATGCTTCTTACAGCTGGTATCTCGATGTCCTGCAAAGTCTTTTGTGCTCATAGGTGGGCTTCTCAGTGCTGGCTGGATTTAGGGCATTTGATACTGGAGTTGCAGGTGTATGCTAATTAAATGGGTTTGGCATAGTTCTAGGTATAGATAATGGAAACTACAGCCTGGATGTGGATGACACCAATTAACAAGCTTATGGCACAGGTAGAATATAAAGAGGAAGAGAGAAGGCAGGTTTGCTGCTGCTTGCTGCTTGCTGCCTTCTGCCTGCCTTCTCATGGGCCATTTCTCCTCTGTGAGGCTCCCCAGCCAGGCCACCCTGGCTTGGAGCCAGCAGACTATGGACTGAAACCTCTACAAACTGTGAGCTATAATAAACATTCCTCCCTTTTAATTGGTACATTTTAGATAAGCATATTGATAGCATTCATCATGGAGAATTGGAACCTCTACATGACACACCTTGATTCTTTTATTCCCCTATTCCCCTCCCCTCCCAGAAACCTCTCTTTCCCTCCTTATTTACAATAAGCTTTGTTCCTATTTTTTTCCTTCTGGTGTAATCATTGTGGAAATCAGTATGAAATTCCTTAAAAAACTAAAACTAGAGGCTCCATTTGACCCAGCTCTTTCCCTTCTTGGTACCTTCCAGAAAGAATTAGAAGCATCATGCCATAGCTACATGTGCATAGCCCCATTCACAGTGGCATGGCTTGTAGCAGATGAACCTTGGAAACAGCTCAAATTCCCATCAGCTGATGAGTGGATAAAGATGTGCTTTATTTAATACAAGGGTGTACTATTCTGCCATGAAGATAGATAAGCTTGAGACTTTCTAGCTAAACAGATGCACTCTGAGATCATACTCTTCAGTGAAATTAATCAGGCACACATGTTTAAATGCCACATTGTTTTTCTGGGATAAGAAACCAAAACTGTAAATAAGGACCAACATGTATAACACAAATCGGGAAACTAGAATAAACTGTTCAAATGATAAGGGGAATAAGGGAGGAGGGAAAGGGAAAGAAACACAGGGATGAAATGAGAAGAAAACTTTTCCTCCTTAACTTATAGCTGCTGCGTGTTTTTTGTCCTAGCAATGAGGAAAGTAATTAAAATAATACTGGAAAGATCTGGGACCATGGGAAGGCAGAGATCTGAGCACCTCACCTATAGGGAGGGTCACTTGTTTCCTGAAAGAATAATATCCTAAAAAATGGAGCACACAGAAACATGGAGAAATTCGAAGCTTGGGAAGTCAGATAGAGGCTGGAGCTAGAAAAAATAACATGGGTAAGTAATCTCCTGTCAAAGCCTGTAGATGAACCAAGGCCCCTGATACTTTAATTACATTGTACTTTTCTGTTATATTTTTGAAGTACAGTGTTGCACAAATTTCTAATTCATTTGGAGGTAATTGAGACATAAGGCCACTATACTCACTGGAAGATTGTTTTCACTGAAGAGTTCCATAGTTGAATGTACTGTTAGGAGCTGCGGTTGGAGGTGGTCACTAGGAACAGGACCTTAGGGACTGTATTCTTGTACCCATTTCTCCCTCATGCCTGTGCTTCCCAGCTGCCATGGGTTGAATAGCTTCCTTCCACCATGATGCTCTTGTCTCGGGGCCATCAACCATGGACTGAATCCACTGGAAGCCTAAGTCAATAAACCTCTCCTCCTTTAAGTTGTGGGCACAGGGTATTTTACCACAGTGATGAGAAAGTGATGAAAATACATGGTTCATTAGTAAAAGACAAAGTTTAAAACCAACTAAAAAATTAAAAAAAAAAAAAAAACAGCACAGTTAAATGCTCTGGGCTCTTACTGAGTCCAGTTTAGACTTCACTTTAAACAACAGTAAGTCCATTTTATTGGCTACTATCAGTTCTCTAAACAGTGGTAGAGAGTTATGTATTTTTCTGGAAAGACATAACAGAGTGTTGAGTTTTACAAGATTATGAAACACTATCAGTATAAGGTTACATATGTAAAACTGCGTGTTGTACAAAGGTGTGATCACAATAATGATGAATATTTAAATTAAAATATTAATTATGGCAAGACACATTGCCATTGGTCCCCTGCAAAATACTGTCTTTACCTCGATCCAGCTTATCCCTTTGTTCTTGCCACTTTCTGAGGGAGCTCCGGAAGTCCTCTTTCCTAAAGGTCTTTGGTTTCTCAGCCATTGCTGCCTCAATGGCCTGCATGGATTAAAAAACCTGCATGACTTCATTATGTTGACTCTGCAGAAGAATTAGCAGTCACGTGAAGCCAGGACAAGAGAATGAAAAGGGTGAGTTCACACCATGATGTACTAACAGGCCTCCCTTCCCACTGGGTGGTTCTCGGCAGCATTACCCATGATTTTGATCACACCTTGTAAGGACACTCACAAGTGAAAGCTTCCAGAGCTGCCTCAGAAAGCAGCAATGATTGTGGAAAAAGAGGACAAGGAAGGGTATCTTGAAGGTGATTCATGGCAATCTGTCTTTTACTGTAATTTTTTATTTAAAAACACTACATATTTATCAGCCCTCATATAGGTCTTGTATTATCCTGTGTGTGTGTGTGTGTGTGTGTGTGTGTGTGTGTGTGTACTTATATGTACAATTTTGAGTCTCTCTTTAAGGGATACAGACCTATTGCATTAAAATATATTTGGCAACATTAAAGCTGCTTTCAAAATAAGTAGATACCTCCATGTTCTTTTCTTTTACCTCTTTTCTATGGCATTATATATCATCTGTATTGTTGAAACTTATTAAAATCTCAAAATTCATTTTTAAAAAGTCTGCTTTAAAATGACACTATTTATTAGACACCTGCTAGTTACTAGTTACATGCATTGTCTTGTAGGAATTTCATAGCAATTCTTGGAATTATCGTATCATTATCTCCACTTTTTTAAGTGAGGCAAGACTTAAATACATTAAGAAATTGGCCCAAGGTCATACAATAAGTAGATAGCAAAACTGAACAGTAGATTAAGACTATCTGACAGCATATTAGATGGTCTCAATTACTACACAGCCTTACTGTAAGGAATTCCAGCACATAGAGAGATTCTCAGTAGAGTATTATCACATTCAGTAAGCATAATTTCCCTGATTACTTAATTTCTAAGGCCAAAATGAGTAGATGGTTATGAACCTGGATCAGCCTTGACAAGGAAGGTTTTTGTCTCAAAATTCTGTTCTAAACTGAGTTACTCAATCCTCTTGCTATGCCAGCGTAATGGTCAAGTTTATGTCAGCCTGACAGGGCTAAGTGCTCCCAGATCACTGGTAAAACTCTATCTGAGTATGATTACGAAGGTACTTCTCAAAGAAATGAGCATTTGAGTCAGTAGACTAAGAAGATCTGCCCTTCTCTACGTGGGCAAGCAGCAATTTACTGAAGACCTCGGGAACGTAAACAGCTGGAATAAGAGCAAAGCCTCCCTCCTTCTGCTTTCTGAGCTGCGACATCTCTTCTCCTGCCCCCAGGCATCTTAGCTCTTGGGCCCTTGAGCTCTAGGACTCATACCAGTGCCTCCACCTGTGACTCACAGGCCTTTGGACTCAGAATTGGGGTCCCACTCTCATCTCAGCTACTATTGTTCTTGGGTCTTCAGACTTCAAATGAAATATATCTCTGGCTTGTCTTATCCTCCAGTTTGTAGGTCGGATTTGTCATCCTCCACAATCAGGTGAGCCTGTTCCCAGAGTGTGTGTGTACGTGTGTGTGTGTGTGTGTGAGATTCTTGAACCCCAGAATTCATAGGCATCATAAAATTATTTTTTTTAATGCCACTAATTCTTGGGGTGATCCATTATGCAGGGGGTGGCACCAGAACAGGTACATATCACTCTCAGCTCCAACTCCACCATCTCATTCCTTCAATAGCTATCAAATTCTCTGAATCCTTGCTAGTTCCCGTTGAGCCTTAGGGATATTTGGACAGGGTTTTTGGATCTAATCTCTTTTTCTATAAAGCTAGCACAAGCTGTAAGCTCCTTGGAGGCAGGAATGAATGTATCATTTTGACAATTATAGCTCAACACCAGTGAGAGTGCCGGCAACACATGAATAGGCCGTTTTCAGTTTGCTATCACATTACTGAAGCCATTCTGAACTTAAAGTTCTTAACCAAGGGTCAGCAAATTATGATCTACATGCAAATCTGGTCTGCCAGCTTTTTATGTAAATAAAACTTTATGAGAATACAACCATACTCATTCATGTGCATATTGCCTACAGCTGCTTTTGCAGTGGCAGAGGTGAGTACTTACAACAAAGACCAGGAAGCCCGCTACAGAGACCTTGAAGTGTACTACCTGGCCCTTTACAAGGAAAGCTTGCTGATGCCTGGCTTAATGCAGTGGTGCTCCATTCATCTGAGAGCTTGGTTGGTGCCAGAACTTCAAGATGGTCCCACTCAAGTATCTAGGGGCTGGCTAAGGCATCTCAATTTCTCTCTCTTCCCTGCCTTTCATCATTCATTAGCCCATCATAAATATCCTTATTAAAATCTCAATCCCAAGAGAGATATCAAAAGCAGAAGCAACTGGGGTTGGGGGTGCAGCTCAGTGATGGAGCACTTACCTATCATGCAAGAGGCCTTGAATCTCCTCTGTAGCAGCACAGAGAGAGAGAGAAAGCAGAGAGACAGAGAGAGAGAGAGAGACAGAGACAGAGAGACAGACAGAGACAGAGTGCATACTGGCCAAGATTATTAAAAGGGGACCTCTCTGCTCCCAGTTGGAAAGGGTGGCATGAATGTTCAAAGAGACCATGCAAAGCACATAGAAAATAACTCCTGAATGAAGGCAGGTGGGCCCACCAAGGCATCCCACAGGAAAGAAAAGGGGAAGGTAAAAGGCAATCTCCAGGAAGATGAGTCCTGACTCATCTTACAGGGAGGCAAGGGCTTCACAGCTGTCAGTGCCAAGAGTGGCCCAGAGGATGATAAGAAAGACATGGGTTCCAGGTGAGTTCTCCAGAAAGAAAGAAATGAAGAATATCATCAATGAAGCCATTTGGGGATGGAAGGGGCAGCAGGGGTGACACAGAAAAGAGATTAAATAATGGATTTACCCAGCAGGAGAATAAATAAATAAATTAAAACCAGGCTTATAGGTTAATATGAGATAAGAGGTAGCAGGAACTGATGGGAACACAGAGCAATGAGCTTTTGTGTGTGACTGCAGCACATGGCTGATGACCTCCCTGGGCTTCCGTAGAAGGGTCACGTATCATGCCAGAGAGCCAGCCTCAGTGGATGTGAAACCTCAAGCTTCTGAGCATGTCAGGACATCTGGCCCTCCCTAGTTAGCTAATGGGCTTGAAGGTACTTGCTACAATCCAAGCAAGGAATGCGGTAGTCTTCAGCCACAGCAAACAATAACATATTGTGATAAACAAAACCAGAAAAGCAGCAGGTAGAAACGACTGGAAAAATAAATGATTCCTGCTCATTATTTCACTCCCTATTGTGAAAAAATTAAAAATTATCCATTTCACCAGAAAATTGAAGCTTAACGATATGAAGACTGTTTCCCCCGCATTCACGTAGCTAGGATCTGAAGTCAGATCTGGTCCAATTGTTCTAGAGTTTACTAATATTTCATCTTGTTACCTGGTGGAACACTTACATTTCTATGCAAATCAAAAATAAAAAATTATGAAGCCTTATTTGTCTAGAAAATTGTGTCTTCAAATATGTTTTATGCAATAGTTTGAATTTATCCTTTTTTGTATTTATTTTAGGGAAGGGTCTACAGGGTGGTCAGGGTCTCTCTACTAGATCGGACTTGTAATGATCCACCTGTTTACAGCCTCCCAAGAGCTGGGATTACAGGAGTGCACTACCACACCCAATCTCAATTGCCATCTCAGCGCAGTCCCAGGGGTGGGGCCAGCACAGCAGGCCCAGGCATGGAACCCCCTGAATTTATCCTTCAAAACAATTATTTCAAGGTAAATAATGTGAGGCCTGATGGCTGGTATAGATCTCTTTGAAAAACACATGGTCATTTGTTTATTTCTCTGACACCCAAAGCTTTTTTTTTTTTTTTTAAGTACTGCCTCCTGTTCCCTGAAGAGCCTGTATTCTGGGGAACATACTTCAGAAAAGATCCTGGAAAATGAAACAGTGAGGGAACATTACTTTTTTAAATCTCATTAAGCACAACCATTGAAAATACACTTTTGGCAATCACATTAGCTTTGTGTCACCACAACAAAAACCTGGGATAATCTAATTCAAAAGGGAAAAGGTTTGTTTTGGCTTTATGCTTGGAGATTGCAGTCCACACACCATTGGCCTGCTTGCTTTTAGGCCTGTGTCCAGCTAGCACACAATGGCAAGAGCTCATTGTAGGAAGTCGGGTGGGGTGACTCACACTTGTCACCCCCAGCACACTCAGAGGCTGAGGCAAAAGAATGACAAGTGCAAGCCCAGCTTTGGCAAGTTAGTGTGACACTATCTCAACATATAAAAGGCGTAGCTCAATGTGAAGGCCCAGAGTTCCACTGCTCAGTACCGGGAGAAAAGGAAGAGCATGTGTGAGTCAGAGCCTTTCTCCGCATGACCAGGATGTAAGAGCGAGAAAGGAGGAGTAGGATTCCATCATCCCCCGTAAAGGCAGAACCGCAGTGGCCTAAAGACCTCCTGCTAGGCCCCATTGCCCAAAAGTTCCACCTCCTGTGGGTAATACCATTCTGGAGAGCAAACCTTTAACCCATGAACTTTTGGGGTCATCGATAGCACAACCACTGCAGATTGGAGCAATCTAGTGGAGACTAAGGTAATTTAAAGACAAACTAATAGAGGTCTTGCTCTTCACAGTGTAAGTTTATAAACCATACTGCTACACTAAACTGAAATATTTGAAAGCGTGGATGTCGTTGGCCTCCCTAAAATGGCTCTAGGTGTCACCTTAGAGGTGCAGAGTTGTGCTGGGCTCACCACTGCTCTGGTGTTTTGTTTTGACCCAACTGACTTGGCCTGTTGACCAGGGGCTATGGGTTCATTACTCGTGTTATTAATTTCAAAGGAGACCTAAAAAATCATCCTTTTTTTCCCGTGTCATGTGTACATCATCCCAATAGCTCACCATTGAAACAGCACCCGCTTGTGCATTTTGGCGGGAATATTAAGGCATACAGCTACCATGGAAAGCCAGATGGCAGCTATGAAAAAAAATAAAAATAGTCACGTGTAATATGAAAATAAAAATGAAAACAAGGTCTTAAAGAGGTGTTTGTGCTCCTTGTTCATAGTAACATTATTGATAAAATTGGTAAAATGCAGGCCACATGTCAACAGTGGAAGAACAGATAAGCAAACTTTTGTGTGTGTGTACACACAGAATTTAGGTACATATAAATACATATATGCACATGCAGAATATATGCATATATAAAAGAATATTACACAGCCTTTAAAAAGCTCAGACCATTCTGTATCTGTCTATACAGTATAATTAGGATATACACCTACTTTTGCTTAAATCAATGAGAAGAAAGATTTATAGTAATAGTATTTGGACAGGATGTCCTGTCTGTATCTTGTACTATGGATAACCACTAAAAAGATAACAATGTATAATGTATTAATTATTGAAACTGCCCCATTAATCAAAAATTAATTAATTAAATAAATAAAAAGAGATACAGATTCCAAAAAAAAAAAAAAAAGGATCAGGAAAAACCTTTGATGGGATTTTTACTCCCTGTGATGTTCGGCTACTCTAATGAGTTCCTTTGCTGTTTCTCTATTAGAGGAATTAACATATTTTGTTCTCCGTTTCAAATTCATAGTTCTTCTAAGTTGGCTAATTTTTCTTTTTACATTGCTATATAGCCAAGTTTCTTGCCCAACCTTAGAAGGTGATTGTTTCAAATAGAATTGTTCTTATAAACCAAACCAAATCATTCTTCAGTATTATTAAAACATTTTGGTTTTAGTAAGAAAAAAAAAAAAAGATCAGAATCTCTAACACATGCTACAACATGGATGAACCTTGATGACATTGTTCTAAATGAACTAAGCCAGCCACAAAAGACAAACGCTACTTGGTCCACTTACATGATGTACCTAGAGTAGTCAAATTTATAGAGACAGAAAATAGCATGATTTTTGCCAGGAACTAGAGAGAAGGAAAATGGGAAGACATTGTTTAATGTCTATAGAGTTTAGTTTGGGGTGATGAGAAAATTTCTGGGAGTAGAAAAGATGGTAGCCGGGCGTGGTGGCGCAGGCCTGTAATCCCAGCACTCGGGAGGCTGAGGCAGGAGGATTGTTGTGAGTTCGGGACCAGCCTGAGCTACAAAGTGAGCTTAAGGCCAGCCTGAGCTGCATAGTGAGACCCTGCCTCAAAAAAAAAGACAAAAAAAAAAAAAAAGAAAAGATGGTGATGGCTGCACAAGAATGTCCCTAGTATCATCACACCGTAGGCCCAAAAATGTTAAGAGTGGTAAATTTTATGTTATTATATTTCCCCACAATGAAAAAAAACAGAGATTGAACTGGACCTGCTGGCTCTAAGTGCTTTGTTTTGCACTTACAAAGGGAAAGAGGTGGCCTGGCAGTTAAGACTTTTCCTTCCCCTCGGGCGCCTTTCCCTGCGCACCTGGCAGGGCAGGCGCTGTGCTACTTCAGCTGCTCCTCTCAGGAGAGGCCGGCACCTTGCAAGCCAATGGCAGCTGCAGCTGGTTAATTACCTGTCACCCAATCCTGCACTCACAAGACCAGGAATTAAGATCCCACACCTCTAACTTACCAGGGGCCCTGTGGTCCTTCTCATGCTGCGGAGAGGAAGGAGTTGCAGATTTCAGGCTTCACAAAAGAACCAATTTAAGGACAACAAAGAATTGCTTCAAGCCTAATGAAAACCAGATATGGGAAGAAACAAGACGCCCTGTCTCTCCTTTCTATTGCCTTTCTTTCTTTCGTTTTTTTAAATTTTTATTAATTTATTTATTTATTTTGTAGAGAAGGTGAGGCATAGACTCAGGACAGCCAGCCCTGGAGGGGAAGCCAGGACAGGCCACCCTCCAACACGCACCCCGAGTTCTCCTAGTTCGCCTGCTTCTGTGGTGGTGATCGGTCCTCCAACCCTAAGCCCGCTGATCCTCCCCACGGTGTTGTCATCTCTATAACTTCCTCCACTTTAGACCCTGCTGGGAGTAGGGAACATTTTAGAAGCAGTGGCGAGATGACAATATGATGAACAAAGCAGTGACAAGTACCATTTTACCCTTCTGGAATAGCAAGGAGAGAGGGCCAATAATTTTAACAAATTGGTGTTGAAACAAGCACCATCAAGCCTTTGAAGATCACCTTTCACAGTGCTCAGCTACTCTTCAAAACATCACAGTGTGTGTAGGAGTGTGTGTGTGTGTGTGTGTGTGTGTGTGTGTGTGTGTGAAGGGTAACGTAACACCCAGGTGTGGTGGCACAGTCCTTGTAATCCCAGCACCCCACAAAGCTGAGGCAGGAAGATCACAAGTTAGAGCCTAGCCCAGGCTCTAAAGTTAGGCTGCCTCTCAAAATAAAACACTTTAAAAGGACAAAGGTTCTAGGTTAAATCCTCAGTGCTCCCACAATAAGTACTACAAATAAATACATTTTTTAGCCCATTATTTCCACCCAAGAGAAATATGAGACACAAAACAACAGCACACATCCCAAAAAAGAATTCCAAATTACCTGTCAAGTTGGGAAACTGCAAGCGGCCTAAATGCCCAGGGCTAGCAGCATAGCTTCGCTCGCTAAGAGATCAGCTTGGTCATGCTGGCGACCAGAGCACAGCATCGAAACTTCCTGGAGAGGCCTTCGCTGGGGAATGAGATGCGCGCTTGGGGCACACTCTGATTGTAAGTACATAAACCAAATGGAACAAGATTCAGAACTGGAGATTGTCAGTCAGGTGGTAGAAATACCAGAGAGATTTGTCCTGTAAAAAATATTTTAAAGTGCTTCATTTTTGTTTTTCTTTTTTAATTTTAGAGAAGGGACTACAGGGTGTTCAGGGTCTCACTGCTACATGGGAGTCATAGTGACCCACCTATCTATAGCCTCCCAAGACCTGGGATTACAGGCACATGCCACCACGCCCAGTCTGTGGCTGGCATGGCAGGCCTAGACACCAAACCCTCAACCCCTACACCTGTTTGCAGGCGCTTTAATCTGCTGAGCTATTTGTCCGGCCCCTTAAAAGTTTCCAATTAAGTATATTAGCCAAAATTATAATTTCCATCATAGAAGTCAATTTTAAAAGCTTTATAAATAGGATATTATATACATATCATATCATATATATCTCATAATATATAAATAGGAGATGGATACATAGATACATAGATACATACATAGATAGATAGATACATAGATACATAGATAGATACATAGATATCATACAAGGAAAGGAAGGGCCTGTGGGAAAGGAAAAAGACTTAGCCAAGCAAATACCCACTTTCTTTTTTTAATACCCACTTTCAACTGGGCACAGTGTGGCACACTTGTAATCCAGCTACCCAGTGGGTTGAAGGGTCACCAGTTTGAGGCCAACTGGGCAACCAAGCAAAAAGCTGTCCCAAAATTCAAAACAAAAACAAATTTTTAAAGTTCTGGGGTAATGGTTCATTGATAGAGAGTTTGCCTAGTATCTCTGAAGCCCCGGGTTCAGTTCCCACTATACACACACACACCCACACACACACACACACTGTGCCTTAAAGGATTGATTGACATTTCAAATATCTCACCCTTGACTGAATTAAGAAATTCAAGAAAGCATAAAAATGTAACTCTGAGGTAAACAGGTTGATGGTTCTCCAATAAATTAAATATAAAACTACCATACCATCCAGCAGCTCCACTCATAGGTCATAGTCAAAAGAACTGGAAACACGTATCAAACCAAAACTAGTACACTGCTGTTCACAGCAGCACATTCACCACAGACAACGAGTGGAAAAACTCAGATGTCTACCGCCAGATCAATGATCCCGCAAAATGAGGCACAACAGTGCAATAATAAGGAATGAGGCACAGAACTGTGGCACAGCACGGAGGAACCTGAAAGCGTGATGCTAAGGTAAGAAGCTTGGCACAAAATGCTACATATTCCATGGCTTCACTCATTTGAAATTACTAAACTAGGTAAATCCATAGAGCACATGGAAAACAAGTTAGTGGTTACCAGGGGCTCGGAGAAGAAATGAATGTGGTTAGTAGACATCAGGTCTCTCCCAGGAGGTAGATTCTGGCTTATCTGTGCATTGTATTGACTGAGTCCTCTATAAGGAATACACTGAAAGCCACATAATTTTTCTGGCTAGTTCCAAGGTTGTGGTCACATCTACTACATAGAGCTCCCAATGAAGTCACATGTTAGGGTTTGTGTCTAGGTGCCCCTCCCCCGAAAGCCTCATGCAGTCATGGGGTGCAGCTCTAGACTTTGTGGTTAATTCATTATCCAAGCCTGGGATTATGGGTCTGAGTACTTCTGGGATTATGGATGTGAGTGCTACCCCCAGCCTAGAGCAGACAGCCTGAAGGTAGTATAAGGAGGAGAGAGACTTGCTCTCTGTCGCCATTGTTGCTGCTACTCCTCCCATTTGCTCTTGCTGCTTTGCTGTTTTCTACCATGAATCACTGCCTTCTGCCTTGGAGCTAGCTGAGTATGGACTGAAACCTCCACAAACTTTGGGCTAAATAAGCCTTTCCTTCCTTAATTTTGGATGTTATGTACTTTGTCCCAGCAAGCAGAGAAAATGAACCAAGATATCATAGTATGTACATCCACACCCCACCCTAGGAAGTGCCAGCCCCTTGCATTACATAGACAGGTTGCCCTGCTGCAAAAGCATAGAGCATGTCATAGCAAATGCACTTGTCAAGATCGGTCCATGAGGATTATAAGAGATGCACCCTGTAGGAGAATTTATGATTTGGACAGCATACACTGAATAGAAATATATGTAGAAATAAGTACAATAAATGAAAACTCTTGGCAGAGAGCCTGGCTTAGAGTACATGTTGAATAATGGCACTGAACCTTCATATGAGATTCAGGGAGCTACCAGTTCCAGCAAGAGTGGCAAAAGTAACTTGATGCAAATGCCTCAGCCTTTCCCTAATTCAGCTTTGTCTGTCTGTGACTAGAGACTGCTCTTTAAGAAGGTTTTGACCCCAGTACACAGCAGGGAAGATAGGTTTAAAAACACAGCCTCTGCAATCTCTAGCTCCAGCCCTAATGTTGCCTAAAAGCTTCAGGTCATCGCTGGTTAGCTACCCAAGTATTTTAAATTTAACTCGGCCAAATGAAACTCTGGAATCTCTCACAAACCTGCTCCTCCCACTTGTCATCCCGCAGAAGGTAATGTGGACATCTGTTCAGCTGCTCACATCAAAAACCCAATACTCCTGAATCTGCCATTCTTCTCTTTCTTACACCCTTTGCATCCATCAGCAAAATATCCATACACAGTGTAGCCATCTGAAATCCATTCTCCATGCTGAATTTGCAGAGTTCTTTTTTAAAGCATTAGACAAGAGGAGTAGAGAATGGAGGATGGAGTGTAAGGGCAGGGATGGCTATGAACAAAATAATCACATACCGAAACTCCCACCAAAAAAAAAAAAAAGAAAGAAAACACGTGAAACCAGAGGATAGGGTAGGACAAGGGGGGAGGGGATGAGAGGAAGTGTTTCAAGTATGTTGTGTGCATGAATTAGCCAGAATGCAGCCCATTAACCTGTGTAGCCAATATGCACTAATAAAATATAAAAAATTAAATTCAGGAGTGCTAGCCTTAGCACAAAATAATTAAATCTAATGACATTATTCATTTATCTTAATAAGTGAGGTCTGATAGAAAGCAATTCCTGCCAGTGTTAGCCCAGTGTGAGCTCCGCCTCTCTGTCAGACTATTTCTATCCTGCTACTCATGGCTTCTAAACTCCAAGCACATGGTCTGGCTCCTCCTCTCACCAGGGCCTTTGCACTTGTTCTCTGCTATCTCTGTCTCTGACTCTGTGTCTCTGTGTCTGTGTCTCTGTCTCTCTGTCTCTGTCTCTCTCAGTCTCTGTCTTTGTCTCTTTCTGTCTCTCTGTCTCTGTCTCTGTCTGTCTGTCTGTGTGTCTCTCTCTGTCAGCTTTACCTTCCTGCCTCTATAAGCTTTCTTATTGCACCCTAAGTATTCACACCTCAAACTAAATGCCTTCATCATTCAATCTATTTGAGCTATCTGTATAAGCAAAAAATAGCTTTCTCTTTATTTGTTGGATTAAGATTTGCCTTTAGGGGACTTTAAATGTCACGATAGTAAAAATCTTCTCTATTTTATTGACGGCTACATCCCCAGAACCCAGAACAATGTATAACTGTGTGCTGTGTAACAAACAGTCCCAAAGTTTGGCAATGTAAGACAAAATTAACTGTCTTAGCAGTTTTTATAAGTCAGAAATCAGGAGCCGCTCTCCTGAGTGCTCTGGTTATCATTTCATTAGATTACTGTCCAGGTATCAGCCTGGAGCTAAAGTCACTAGAATGTTTAGCTGAGCCTTCCAACATGGCTCGCTCACATCAGCTGCTGGCAGGGTGTTGCTCCTACAGAGACCAAGACAGATGATATAGCATCTTTTCTGACACACACTTGTTGGCACATCCTGTTATTTTAAAATATCCTATTGACTACATAAACTATACACAACCAATTCCCTTGTCACTAGTCACATGCTCTATTTGCTACAAAGACTTCTTCCAAAACATACCAATGGACAGGAATCATGGGGGCTGTCTATAACACTAAGAATGTTCATCCAATAAACTCACGATTAAGTAGCACGAAGAGGGCTCACACATAAATCCTGGGTCTGACATTCACTTTGTGGTTTGGGCAAGTTACTTAATTACTCTAAACCTCTGTTTACTCTATAAATTGCTGCTGTTGTGTTAAATTACATATTCAGTATAAAAACACTTTACCTGATATGAGGCATATAAGTGCTCAATAAATGCTCACTCTTTTTTATTATAGTTATTGTGAATGTCTTGAATACTTCCTATAAGAGTGCATACTTCTGGGCCAGCCAGTGGACCAAAGTGCCTGCTTAGGCAGACACAGGGACCCAGTTTGATCGCCGTCCTGCGGTGCCAGTTCCGCTCCCGGAGTCCACTAAGACAATGATTGCAACTGGGCATGGAGGCAGCACCTGTAATCCCATCGCTTGAGAGGCTGAAAACAGGAGGATCACTATGAGTCTGATCTGTGTAGTGAGACCCCGTAGGCCCTCTACTAAATACAAAAAAAAAGTACATACTTCACGAAGAGAAAAACTCACAGGGGATAAAGCATTTACCTGTGCTGGAAAAAAAATTAAAACATTGGAAGCAACCTAATTGCCAATAGACTATTTTAAAATTCATTCAAAGGAAACCAGCAAGGCCAATGAAGAGAGCTGATATTTGAGAAAGCCAAAGGTTTTCCCTAAAACTTGCTTTGGTTTCTCCTTATACCCAGAAGAAAAAAAACCAATACTGTTGCTAGAATATTGAAAACTCAGAACTTTTAAGAATTTATAAAAGAATGAGAATAGATGGGCATAATCTTACATTGTTGGTATAATGTTGGATAATAAAGTCTTCACAAGAGGAACCCTGGATGCAAAAAAAAAAAAAAAAAAAAAAAAAAAAAAAAAAAAAAAAAAAAAAAAAAAAAAACTGTTTATAAATGTATATGCTATTTAAATTGTTCCTGTACTAGGAATCTAACTTGAAGATGCACTCAAGAATTGCTTGTTCACATTTACATTTTCCTATAGTTGTGAAAAAGAAGTAGCCAAAAAGTCTAGGAATGGTCACTCATTAAACAAATGAAGCACTGTGCACACACGAAAACATATAAAGAAGACTCATATACACTAACATGTAAATTATTTTAATTATTGTATCATTTATTTATTCATTATATTTAAAGCCAGATTAGCAAAAGAAAGAAAATTGCAGAACATTCAATGAATAGTTAAATTTCTTTTCTTTCTTTTTTTTTTTTTTTTTTGTATTTTAGGGAAGGGTCTACAGAGTGTTCAGGGTCTCAGCACTAGATCAGACTCATAGTGCTTCTCCTGTTTATAGGCTCCCAAGTACTGGGGTTACAGGTGCCCACCACCACGCCCAGTCTCAATTGCTGCTCAGTGCTCCCTTGGGGGCAGGGCTGGCATGGCAGGCCCAGAACACAGTTAATAAATATATTGAAAAAAATTGAACTTTATAGACTACCCAACATCCCAAATTTTCTGATCAAGGAGATTATGGGGCTACAGAGGAAAGTGACAAATGATGTATAATGTGCCTGAGGAGAGTCACCTAGAGAGAAAACAATCTCTCAGGCTTTCACAGAGAGCAAATTGGTCAAGCAATGGCCATGACTCATCCACATGGCTGACACTGATAAAGGATCTACAAACTGCTGTACAGGGTTTCAGGCTAAAACCTGAGGAGAATTCACTGACCTTGTCACATACAAAAGTTACATTTCTTACTATGTAGGTCTTTTTTCATCTTGCTCCTAACCATCATCTAGCAGAAAAGTATAGAAACGAGGTATAAAAAGTAAAGCCATATTAATATGCTGAGCTGTAAAAGGCTCAAGTCAACAACTCCTGACATTGCCAGCCCTATAAATAACCCACAACTATTATGGACCACTGGACTATATTGGATTATTTTGCTGAATTCATGCACCTACAATACTTAAATGGCAATGGAATACCCATCTCTGATAAAACTAAACAAAAAAGGGAGATATAAATGAAGGACCATTTTGTAGTGAAATATATGTTTACACATACACAAAAAAAATAGTTAAGATAGATATACAGCTGCTTTCTCTTAATTCAATGAGAAGAAATATCTGTACTACCAGTGTTTGGACAGGATAGCATGTCTACATGTACTATCAATAACTATTATGAAGACAACAAATGCAATGTATTAATTATTGTAACTGTCCTACTAACCTGTTTTGAAGCTGTCTCATTGCTATTTTTCTCAATAAAATTAATAAAAAAGAATAAGAAATCACAAAAGTTATTTGCACTGAGAGAACTTGATAAAAATAATTTTTAAATCAAGCATAGGGTTACTTAAGAAGTTTCCACAGAGCAAGCAAGTAAAAGAAGTAGTGTTCACCCCTAGACTACAGGAATAATATGAAGAGGCTAGAATTACTAAAACTTAGAGAACTTTCAGGATGGTCTATAGGGCTGGGGCAGGAGAATTAGCTGGCTGATGCTGGAATCCCTGGGGCTGCATGATGAAACTCACTGACAAACACTAGAGAAACTAAAACTGGATTCAGCAGCTAGCACAGAGAGGAACTGCCACTGCTGGCATAAAACAGAGTGGCTTAGGTGACACTGGCTGGAGCAGAAATCACATGAAGTCGTAGGCAACAGATAGGAAATCCACAGGAAGTCCACAGCCAACAAGAAAACATACAGGAAATACACAAAAGGTTCACAGAAAGTCCACACAAAACTCCCAGGAAGTCCTCAAGAAGCATAGACAACTCCACAGGAAATGCACAGGAAGGTCACAGGAAACATAGGTGCTCCACAAAAAGTCTACAAGAAACAGAGAAGGTGACAGGAAGGACCTAGTCTCTACTTCCTGCTCTTCCTTGTAGATCAACTCAAGTCCAACTTTGGCAGAGCCCTAAAAGCCAAATAATGTCTACAGGGTCTCTGCTCCATGCAGGGTCAGGATCTCACTGGTGAGAAGTCTTCATAAGATCACATTGACAAGACTTTGGGACTCTAGGCAAATGCATTTGTGATCTCTGGCGGATGTGATAGGCAATTACTTCCAGTGTGACCTGTGGGTTATAACTGAAAAGCAAGGTAGAGCTGGAAGTTAGTAATTGAAACACTAGTAGTAGCACCACTCAGCTTAGACCAGCATACATTTCCATTCCCATGGAGCAAGAAGAGTCTTTTCTGTTTCATTTTTATCAAGCTGTGAAATGAGATTTTAGCTGTAGGTATCTCATTGATGCCAGCCTGTCTCAGGAGGCTCTGTCTCTTGAACGTCTTTAAGATTGTCCCCCCACTGTGTGCCCCACAGACATGAGCACACAGCCCAGTTGAGACAGTATCTATTTCCTTAGATATTTCTTGAGGTTTCTTCTATAATTTTTTTCAGTCTCATTCATTCCATTATCTCAGAAAGCCTCATTCAGTACCAGTATGTCGCGCACCAAAAAAGTGACGAAATTAAAACTTTCAAGGTAACCAATCTGTCATTTTGGCACGAAGAGACAATAAATGTTAAGGAGGCGGAGAAAAAATATAAAGATAAGACTTATAGGGTTTATTTTATTTTATTTTATTTTATTTTATTTTATTTTATTTTATTTTATTTTATTGTAGTACCGGGGATCAAAATTGGGACCTTGCCTTTGCCAGGAAGGCGCTTATGCCCCTCAGCTATCTCTCAGCCATATAGTTTCATTTTTTTAAAGACACCTGAAAATCTAACTGATATGAAAGCAAGTAAACAAACAAAAACCAGATACTTTCACATTTTCTTTAAAGCAATGGAACTGACACAAATCAAAACAATGGTACTCTGCGAATCTGTATATTGAGTTTGAGTCTAGAATTCTATCGATCTGGATTTTTGGAAAGAAACCTCAACCTCATTCACATCACAAAGGATACACCCCATGAAAATCTACATCAGAATAGGAATAGAAAGGGTTCTGTTGGTCTTTCCAGGGATACTCTCTTAGTCCAAAATATGAAAGCTCATATCCAAAAAGAGAATCTGCCAATGGTCATGCAGTGCTGATAGACTGAGTGAGAACTAGTTCCTCGGTCTTCTAGTTTTCTGGTCTGTTCATGGCCCTGCAATGCTTTCCTTTTTTTTTTTTTTTTTTTTTTTTTTTTTTTTTTTTTTTTTTTTTTTTTTTTTTTTTTTTTTTTTTTTTTTTTTTTTTTTTTTTGATTAGTAAGCAACCTGAATGTTCATTGTAGTATCTCAGTTACATTTGAAGCAAGATGCCTTGCAAAGTCTGTTTCTATTGGGGTATAATGACTGGAAGTCAGGATTGGAGAAGAACAGAGAGACCTGTGCCAATGTCCAGCAATAAGCTGGATTTTTTTTTCCTCTAGTAATGATTACTCAAAGCTTCTCCGTGGAGATGACAGGTAGAGACTGTCCCACCAGAAGGAGAAGGCAGGCCCAGGGCCCACCTGGGAAGCTGAGTCTGAGCTCTGGGGCCTGCGCTTCAGAAAGCATTCTCACTTTCAGTGACTGCCTTTGCAGTCTGGGCAGTGCCTTTCCTTGTTAATTAATACGTATGTAACAAGATGGGTAATATTAAGTGTACCCAGAACACCACGTATTAGGAAAAAATAGTTGAGGATCCTTTTAGAACAGAGATTAAAACCTAAAAGCAAGTTCAAGGAATTAAAGATGGTTTCTCAACTTTCTTCAAATAACGGGTTCTGTTAAACAGACTTTCTTAATTCCTTAAGAACTAGAGTCATGTAGTTGATGGTTACAAACTGTGACAGAATAAAGCTAATTTGAAATTTGGTCAGAAAAACAAAACTTTGGCTGGAGAATTATAGCACTAGAAGAATGGAAAAAGAAAGAAGTAAAACAAGTAAAGTTGTGTGTTACCTAGGAAAGGATAGGTGTGGAAGGGAAAAATACTACCAGTTTTGTCAAACACAGATTTGGGAAAATAAAAATTGCTAAAAGAGATTAAATTATTGGCTGAGTTCAATAGGCTATAAATCCTAGTGTCTGTTGGGATAATGTCAGCTGCTAAAATAAACCCCAAAAGTTCTATACTGAATAATCCTTCACTTATACAAAATTCTCACACTGACATTCCTGGTGAATATATAGCTTCTCTCTACACAGAGCTGTTATGGTTTATATCTAAACGTTTCCTGCCCAAAGCCTCAGGCAATCTTGACTGAGAGCTTCTCAAAGGTGGCTCGATGTGGGGTGAGATGGAAGATGTGGTGCAGGAATTGATTCATGGTGCCAGGTTAGGACAAAAGGTGTGAGTGATACCCTCCCTAGAGGTGAGTATCCTGGGTAAGATATAAGGGACAGAAAAAGATGCAGCCATATCTTGTGGCTTGTTTGCCTTTTGCTGTCTTCTGCCTGCCATGAACTGTTTCTCCTCTGTGACCCCCTCTGCTATGCCAACCTACTCTGCAGTCAGAACACTATGAACTGAAGTCTTCTCAAACTGTAAACTAAGTAAGCTTTTACCCCCTATGCAAGTGAGTGTTGGTTAGTTTGTCTCAATAATGAGAAAATACAGGATTTGATACCAGAAGAGTAGAGTCATTGCTGAGATTATACCTGACCATGTGGTTCACAACCCTTTGGGACTAGCTTTCAGGAAAGGATTGGACAGATTCAGAGATGCTGGATGAAAAGCACCCAGGAATGCCCGAGGCTGTACTTGATGAGAGATTCTGCACGGAGCTCAGAAGACCAGAAGGCTGAGAGAAATGGCTGCCAACAAGGCTGAGGCTCAGGAGGTTTCTGTTGGGAAACAGGACTACACTGGTGGCTGGACCCCAGATGTCGTGTGTTGTGGCTTGGCAGAAAATTTGTCTGCATTTTGGTCGTGTCCTAGACTTTGCCTCAGACTGAGGTTAAGTGTGCGGACTAATTAATCTGGCAAAGATGGTATAATGTTTAGACAGCAGCATGGATACTTTTGGGGGCTGTTAGCCAGATTTATGTTGAGAATTGAGAACAAAGGACCCAGCAGGATGATGTAAAATGCTGAATTTGGCCAGAAAGGAAGCTCCACTAAGGTTGTGGAATGCAAAGATAGAGCTGAGAAGACTTCCAGGGCTAAGAAAGAATAAGAGAATAGAAAAGATGATCTGAGGGCACCACAAGAAGTAGCAAGCCTCCAGCCTTTCCAGTCTCAAAACCACAAAGGTGAAAGACTTTGCTTTGAGAAGAAAGATGAAGAGTACCGTGCTCCAGAAGGAGGGAAGGCTTTCCCTCTGCCCTGCCACCCTGCCCTGGAGCCAGCCAACCATGAAATGAAACCTCGGTGAACTGTAAACTAAATGAACCTTTTCTTCCTTAACTCATGAGTGTTGGGTATTTTGTCTCAGCAATGAGAAAAGTAACTAAGACAGGGTGATTATGGAACATAAGTCTTTGAGTTTTTTGGTTTTAGCTGGTGGGAAATGACATTGGAGTAGCTCATTCACTTCTTTACAACCATGCACAGAAATTATATACATCACTTCTGCTATAGTATTTTTGCAAAAATAAATCGTGGCATCCCAGTGGTTGCTAGGAAACCTTTAAAAATCAAAGAACTGGTCCCATGGTGATAGCCTAGTGTTCCAAGCTCCTGGCTAGGCAAGCACAAAGACTTGGGTTCAATCCTCAGTACCACATGCCAGAACCAGCCCTGCCCCAAGGCAAGCAGAGTTGGCCACCAAGACCAGGCATGGTGGCATACATCTGTATTCCCAGCACTGGGGAGATTGAAACAGGGGCATCACTATGAGTCTGAGCTGCACAGTGAGGCACTGCACCAAATACACAAAATGTAAAAAAAAAAAAAAAAATCAAAGACTTACTAACTATGAAGCAGGAGACACTATGAAATGGGAGATACCTCAGCTGCATGTGCTCCTCTCTACTGTTTGCACAAAATCGTAACTAAAGTCTATGTTACTTTTGAAAATTTGGAGAATTGGATTCTTTGGGGAGAATTTGAAATTCTCTGAATGCAGTGGATTGGAAAAATAAATCTGTCCAAGGGACCAAGGAATAAAGCATTATTCTTATAGTGAATTTCTAACTTGTGGTCCATTTATTGCACCCAGCTAAATTAAACTAGCATGTTGTTGGGTGTGGGAGGCCCACCTGAGGGTTGCTGCCAGCAGCACAAGAGCACAACAGGAGAAGCTGCTGGAAACACTGTCAGGAATGCTGTTTGGAAAAGCTGTGGGAGCTGCTGGAAGCTACTAGTTCTTTTGGGCTGTTCTGATGGAGGATCTTGTCATGCCAGCTTTCCTGATTGTCTCAGTTACTCTTCTTTCTGGGGCAAATGCCTGACACCCAAAATGAAGGACAGAAAGTCCTATTCAGCTCACAGTTACTGGAGTTTTCAGTCCATGATTAGCTGGGTCCAAGGCAGAGCAGCACATGGCAGACAGCATCCTTTCATGGCAGCGACAAAGAGCAAGAAAGCAAAGGGAAGCGTAGCAGCAACAAGGGCAACAGAAAGGAACTCTGTCTCTCTGTCCCTCTTGTATGTCATTCAGGCTATCCGCCTCAGGCTGGGGAAGTACTCACACCTATAAGCCCAGAAGTGCTAAAACCCATAATCCCAGTGGATCATAGTTAATCTCACACTATGGAAGTCCCAGCCCCATGACTGCATGAGGCTTTAGAGAGACAACTAGACACAACCATAACATTGATGAACTTTGGAGGATGAACATTGATCCTCATCTTGAGCATTACTTCCTGGCTCCAGAGGGGAAAACGGTGCACTGCTCAGCCTCAGGGAGAAGCTTGTCTCATTGGCTTTCCTGATGGGAGCTCAGCTTTCCTCATCCTCATTGTTGCTGAGGATGGCCGTGATACTTTTCAGAGAATGCTGGTGCTTACTTTGAACATTGTTTCCTGGCTCCAGTTCAGATCCCTCAGCTTGCTAGCACAGCTCCTTCATCATGCTGGCATAGACTTCCTAGCTTCCACCATTGACCTTTAGACCTTTCCAGCACAGATCCATGAACTGAGCCTGCATGAAATTTTGTTGTAGGCCCTGGGCCTCCAGTTTGACTTGTGGGAGGCATTGTTATGAGCTCTAGGCCCTCAGATGGATTCTTTAGTGTTTAGTGTGTGGAGAAGTTTCCTGAACTTGCTGTATGTAATCTTTTGGGTGATTCACATTTTATAAAATACTATTATAAAATGTGTCCTGTATTATATTGTTCCCCTTGTAAAAATCCCCAAAGCATGACAATTCTGTAGTATAATTGTACTGTACTAAGATTTCAATTTTGATAGAAAAGGGGACAGTCTTTACTCAAGTCCACAGATGGAGAAGTGGGTAGAAAGGAACAAACTTAAGAATGATTTAGGATCTGGCCTGGTCTTCAAAGATAAGACACAGGGTCAGAAGCTAACGATGTTTCCATAAATGTTCTATTTCAAAAACACCTCTGGGACTCTGCCTTCTGAGCAGGCAGTAGGACTGTATTTATGAATTCCTCTTGTCTGGACAGAGCTGCATAACTAGATGTCACCATCAAAATGGGATTAAAAGTAGTGAGTACCAGTTTCAGGCTGAGCACTTAATTCCTAGTGAAAACACACCAAGGCTTTCTGTCCATCTTTCACAATAATCTGTAATGTTCAAGATGGTGGATATTCCCCCTGTTTGGGTTGTTAACTGATTATAATGAACAGAGAAGTACTGCTGATCCCCAAAGGACATGCAGAGAGGGAGCAATTAAATTCTGTTGTTTCTGGTCCTTGGGATTTGGGATTTGTTTGACATTACAGCATAAACTAACTTGGCTGAAACAAAGGAGACTGAGAAAGTAGGATAAAAATGTGATGTTTTTGTATTACAGCAACAAGCACAACACAGAGTAAGTGGGCATTGTCTCTACTTTTCATAGCAGAGCACAGCAACTCCAGAAATTCTGCATTATAACAAGACAGAATCTACCTTACCTATTAAAATGAAAAGTAATTCATGTGTTTGAGGATCAAGAAACATGAGAAACAACCATCTTTGACTAGGATTAGGTGATCAGAACAGCACCGCTGATAACCAGAATCATAGTAGGTACCATTAGACACTCGTCTCAGTTGCTTTTCTCCCATTGCTGGACAAAATACCTGACACCCAAAATTAAGGAAGGAGGGGCTGGCCAGATAACGCAGCAGATGAAAGTGCCTGCTTAGGCAGAGTGCAGTAGCTTGGGTTCGATCCCTGGCATGCCATGTCTGCCCTACCCCTGGGGCATGCTGAGATAGAGATTGAGACTGGGCATGGTGGCACACACCTGTAATCCCATTGTTTGGGAGGCTGAAAACAGGAGAATCATTAAGAGTCAGATTTAGCCAGGGAGATAGCTCAGTGGAATAAGCACTTCCCTGGCAAGTGCAAGGGCCTCAGTTCAATCCCTGGCTCCACCAAAAAAAAAAAAAAGATAAGAGTCAGATTTACATAGTAAGACCCTATAGACCCTGTAGACTCTGTACTAAAATACAGAAAAAAAAATTGAAGAAGGAAATGTTTATTTAGTTCACAGTTAGTAGAAGTTCCAGTCCATAGTCAGCTGGCTCCAAGGCAGAGTGGCACATGGCAGAGGGCAGCAGTTCATGATGGCAGAAAACTGCAAAACAGCAAGAGCAAATGGGAGGAGTAGCAGCAACAATGAGTAGCTACAGAGAACAAATCTGTCTCCCTTATGTTGCACTCAGGCTATCCTCCCTAGGCTTGGTATAGCACTCACTTGCATAATCCCAGTAGCCCTCACATCCATAATCCCAGCAGCACTCACTTCCATAATCCCAGCAGCACTCACACTCATGATCATAATCAGGATCATCACAGAAGGTACCATTAGACACCTGTCTCAGCTGCTTTTCTCTGATTGCTGGACAAAATACCCAACACCCAAAATTAAGGAAGGAACAGCCAGCCAGAAAACAGGCTCATGAATTAATTACATTGACTAATGAATTAGTCACAACTCTAGAAGTCCATGCATGACGCTTTGGGAGGACAACTAGACACAACCATAACAACACCTCGGCAGATGCTTCATAGCATGAATTCTAACCAATCTTCCTCTCTGTTTCACTTGTTTATAGAGGCAAAATCCATGAAAAGACATCAAATTTGCTGATTAGAGGTCATTGGTCACAATATCACCAAAAAGGAGTCAAGATGAAAAATCTCTTTCTGAAAGTAGCATGCTAGTCTCCCAATATCACACTAATGAGAGGGACCTCCAATGCAGGAAATAGGATGCGACACTAGAAATAAAGAATAAAGATGACAAAGACCTCAACAACAACCACAAAAACATAGATTTGCTTTAATCTGATCCTTACTACCACCCCTGCTCTATTTTTCTGCAATTGAAATTCTCAGTCTCACATATTCCTTCCCTAGTCTTTTGCCATAGCAGCCTAGTAGCTAAAAGAATTCTGTTTTCAGCCTGCTAGATCAGAAACACAGAAGATTTCTTGACCAAAAATTTCATGACCTACCTTAAGAAAGTATTGTCAACAAATAAAGTAAAGTATGCCGAAAGATAAAGGCCTTCTTGTTTTGGAATGGAGACCCAGTGTATCACTATACACTTAATTCCTCTAACCGCAGGCCAAGTAATTTTGAGTGAGTCAACTTTCTAAGCCCTGGGTTTTTGCACTGTAAAGTAAGGTTAACAATCCCCGTCATATAGGGTTGTTACGAGAAGTAAATGCAATAACAAGGAAAAAGATCTGGCAAAATGCCTGGGTCTCAAATATGAGAGTTTGTTCATCCTCTCTAAAAGTTTATTAGGTAGCTAGGGAGGCCAAACATATCCATTATGTGAACTATAAAGGAATTTTAAAATTATGCTACCCAAGAATTTTTAAAACATATACAGTTGTGCCATCACCCTTTGCAAACATGTGATGTTATGGCTTAAATGTCCCCACCAAAATGAATCTTGAAAGTGAATCCACATTGTAAAGTACTAAGAATAGGCCAGCAGCCACTTAGTGCCTGTATCTTACATGCATCCCTCTCACAATGTGATGTCCTGGACCACTTTGAAATCCTGCAGATAGTCCCACTAGCAAGAAGGATCTGACCAACAGCAACCATCTTCAGAACCATGATACAGATAAATCTGTATTCTTTATAAATTACGTGGTCTGTGGCTTTTATTTACAACAATGGGAAATGAACTAAGACACATAAAAACTCAAAATCTGAAACAATTCAAGCTAGCTTTTCTGATGGATGCTTCAGGAATCCCTGGAGCCTGCTTTTCTCACATGAACTCCAACTTTAATCACTCTCTATTTGGTGTCCACAAAGGGTCTTGTGTAAAGTGACCTCTCAAACACCTGCACAGACCTTGATTCCCCTTATGTCAGACCCTTCTTCAGAACTCACAGGCTCCATGAAACACATAGCACCACTATCTATTCTAGACACCCTACAGAGGGGGAGCATTTGAAGTTCAGAGAGAAGAATTCATAAGCTCAAAAAGTTCATAAGTTCCTCTTCTACCGAAGAGTCAGTGCTGCTTCTTAAAAAGTTCACCTGGAGTCCACAGTCAACAAAGTAACTCAACAAATAAATAGATTAACATGTTTGTGCTACATCTAAGTGAAGGGGATATGGATGTTCACTGTAGCATCCTTTCAAGCGGGGTGTATCCTTGAAATTTTACACAATAGAATGTCGTAGAAATAGAAAGCATCTTGGTCAGAAGAAACCTATCAGGGTAACTAAGGTAACCTTAGTTATTGCAGGCCAATTGAACTGCAATCCCCCAAATAAATGCATGATGAAGGCTAAATAAAAGGAACAAATGATATGATTTCAGGGCTCCAGGAGGATCAAAGCCTTTTCAAAGATTTTGAGATTCTCTTGGGGCGAAAGGCTAAGAGCAAAGTCTTCTCTGAGGAGCCCATCTTTTTATTTCTTTAATTTTCAAAATTGTTTTGTTTATTTATTTATTTATTTGCTACAGGGTCATGCTACACAGCTTGGACTCATAGTGTCTTACCAAGGATTGAACTCAGGTCCTTGAGCTTGCCAGCCAGGCACTTAGATCACCAAGCTATCTCCCCAGGCCCTGGGTGGCCCATCTTTATTTAGTTATTAGAAGAAAGGGATGGAAATACTCAAGAAGGTCTGAACCACTCAAGAACTTCTTCGAGTAAGTAATTCTCCAAATTCTTCTCTGGGGTGGATTAAGTAAATCCACCCAAGAGTAAGGTGTCTGAGACTGTGGTGTTTATCTAGCTGAGGTTGGATCCAGGTGTCTTCGCTTGTGGCCTTGTCTTATCCTTGGAGGCTTCAAGGCTTCACTCACCATTAAAGGCCTCAGTATGAATCAGTGACTCACAGAGATTCATTTGCTATGAGTCCACCACCCTTCTCTAGACAGAGAACCTAGACTTTGTACAGACAGACAAGTAAACATGGAATGCTAATTGGTTAATTTCAGTCCTGCTCAAAGCTCCTTCACAGTGGTCTCCATCAGAAAACAATCAAGCTCTTATTAAATAAATGTTCTCAAATTTGTGATTTATCAATTTAAATTTGCTTAACTGTTTATGCCTCTAAATTGTGTGATCATGTGTTGGTAAGTTTAAGACAGATTTTTTTTCTCAGCATATCCAAGGAGAGAATGAAGCATTGCTGCCTATGAACATTTTTAGAGACCAAAAAAATCATGGGAACACTATCAAACCCATACAACTGCAGAAAATGGGATGAGTAATTTATAGAAGTATTTTTTTTTAATTGGCTCTGGCTGCCTTAAGGGTGGGTCTGGTGCACCATGTGGGGCTGGGGATCAAACAGTGGTTCCCTGTGCCTGAGTTTGCCCAAGCAGGCACTTTAAGCAACTAAGCTAACCCACAAGCCCCCAGGGATAAGTAATTTATAAAAGCCTGAAATTCTTGGACAAAGGAGTCAATTACACAGGTACTATGTTGTTTTGATTACTATAGCTTTGTAATGAATTGCGAAACACATACATATATCAAACATTGCACAGATTACCATAAATCCAAACAATTTTTATTGGTCCATTAAAAAATTTTAGACTCAAGGAAAAACTCTTATTTGAACAAAAAGGGAAACTTCATAGCCTAGGATTGATGTTTTACATAAAAACTGTCATCTGCCTACATATAATATCCAAGTGGACACATCCCAAGGACTTGGTCAGTAGAAAAAAAGATCCAAGTCCAGATTCTCAACCTATGTTTTTGGTGAAGGAAAAAATACAGAGAAGAAATCTTTAATGTAAAAGCCAATTACAGTAGTCCCCCACACATGTATTCTTGTTTGAAGAGGGTATTTTCAAAGACCCTTAGTCTTGCAATTTAGATCTAAAATGTCTCCTAAGAGTCTAGTGTGGGGGGCAGGCAGATGGCTTAGTGGAATAAGCGCTTCCCTGGCAAGTGCAAGGGGCTGAGTTCAATCCCCAGTTCCACCAAAAAAAAAAAAAAAAAAGACTCTTGTGTGTTTGGAAAGTCACTGTGTCACATGGTGCTGTCCCCACCCCTGAGTTCAGCAACAGATGAGTTCAGTAGCTGAACGTGCTGTTGGGAGGTGAGACCTGGTTAGAAGAGGTGATTCGCTGGCAACATGACCTGGAAGAATTTGGTGGCCCTGCTTCATCCCTTTCCTCTCTGCTTACACACTGCCTGGGATGAGCAGCTGTTCTCTCCCTCACCTTTCCACCATAGCCTGGGAGCCAGCTGACTTTGGACTGAACCCACTGGAACTATGAACACATAAACTGCTCCTCCTTTAAGTTTCAGGTATCAGGTACTTTGTATCACTGAGTAGCACACAGGCCAAACTCTATCTACTGTGTTCTCTCAAATATGTAGCTCTGCTAAGCTTTCATCTTTTGCTCAAAGAATCCCTTCGCTGCTTCTGCATGGCTTATCAAGTTAGCCAGTCTGAAGCTTTATTAGGTTAAATAGGAGTTCTTTGAGCACAACCTTCTACAGTCAATATGATCATAACAGAGTTACTGAGTGATTAATGTGTAGGTAGTGTATATGGGATGTACACACTAGACAAAGAAATAATTTGCATCTTATTGGAAGGGAGCTGCACAGAGCAGGGTTTCATCACAGTTTTGAAAACCATGCACAATTTAAAACATGTGAGTTGTTTGTTTCTAGAATTTTCCATTTAATGTTTTCCAACCACAGTTGAGTGAGGATAACAGAAACCACAGAAATCAAAAGCATGGATAAAGGAGGTATCTCTATGATGGTCTCCCTCTCAGAACAACAGATTTCAATAAACAGTGCTCTGTTTTCCAAGAGATCAAATATGATGGTCCTAAAAATAGATCAAGATTATCCAACACAAATGATATAAGTCTCTGGAGGAATAAGAAAGGTAAGTAGCCTTGAAATTATAATTAAGGAAATCATGGAGAAAATATTTTCCAGATCTATAAAGAGACTTCAGGAAACAACTGAAAGTAATTCTCAGGATTCTGGCCAGAGAAGTCCCTAAAGAAAATCTTCAGAGCATGCCACTGCAAAGAGTAGAAAGACAGATATGAAAAGAAAAGAGGATATCAAGACCAAAGGATAATTAACTGTAAAGAGAGACAGGAAAGCAAGCAAGGAGAACAGAGGGACCAGTCTTAGATTTGGAATTAGCAAGGTTTGATTGGAATCTGGCTTGGCTTCTTTACCACATCCCTGTGGCCAACCTACTCTGTTTTATTATTTACCCCATCTATGAAACAGGGGTAATTATATCTGCCTTCTTTGATAGTTATGGGGAGTAAGTGAGATAATGTTTGCACTTACAATGTTTAAACATCCTTGTGATTTGATGGAGAGAGGAAGAGTTGAAGGAGCTCAGAGGCAGAGGAGTAATGCTCTGTCCTTGTTCTTACCTCCTGATGAATCAAGCCATCCAGTTATCTCTGTCATGCATCATTAGCCTTCTTAATAAGTCTGCAGCAAATGTTCTAAAGCAGAAAAATACTTTGCAAACTACTAAACAGAGTAAAGATAGTTAATGAACTGAAAAGCACATGCTAAGGGTAGGAGAATCCATTCATATTCATATATTCATACACTCATTCATTCATACATTCACTCATTCATACATACATTCATTCATACATACATTCATTCATTCATTCATTCATTCACTGGGCTGCTAAGGTTGAGCTTGAAACTGTTTTAAGCACTAAAGATGTAACAGAGAACAAAACAATTGGGGCAAAGAGAAAGCACATAAACTAAAAAAGTATATCAAGTGTCAATGCTATGCAAAGACATGAAGTGAGTTCAAAGGTTTGGATAACTGAGGGTGTTATTTTAATAGGGCTGCTATCACTTTGCTGATTAAGTGAGATGTATTTTCTTAATCTTTTACTGGTATGTGTTTGCAGTACAGAATAGTGATGTCCATTTGGGGAAATTGGTATACACAGATAACATCTTGACAATTTTTTATCCCTACAGGACATTCCCTTACTGTTTCCCCTGCCACAATCCCCTCCCCCATTTCTGAAACCTCCCTTCCTACTTCCTGCCTTCTCTCCTTTATTTTATTTTATTCATTCATATTTTGTATTGCTCCTATAAGAAAAAACATGCAGCATTTAAATTTCTGTAGCTCTTATTTTGTTTATATTATGGTCCATTTTTCTGCAAATGACACGATTTCATTTCTTCTTTATGGTTGAATAATATTCTATTATGTACATGTATAATATTCTCTTTACCCATTTGTCTATTGACAGGCATCCAGCCTGTTTCCAGAACCTTGCTGTTGCAAATTGTGCTGCTATAAACGTGGGCATTTATGTATCATTATAGTATGATATCTTTGACTTTCTCAGGGCATATCCAAGAGAGGTATAACTGGGTCAATTGGAATTTCTATTTTTTGTCCTTGTAGAAATTCCTGTACCAATAACCATCTATAGATTTAACACAGTCTTTGTTAAAATACCAGCAACATTTAAAATAGCATTCTAAAATGCACATAGAACCAAACACTCAATGTAGCCCTGAGCAAAAAGAGAAAAAGGGAGGCATCACAATACCAGATTTCCCCTTCTACAGACCTATCTGACAAAAACACCATGGTACTGGCACAAGAGTAGACATGTAGATGCCATGAAAAAAGTTCCAAAACTTATGCTGATGAGCAGTATTTGCACAGCTGAAAGGGAAGGGAGTGCTGAGCCACAAAAAGATTGATAGAAGAATGTTCCAACATGACAGAGGAAGGTAAGAAGGGGCAAAGGCAGCGAAGAGGAGGCACTGTGGGCTGTAGTGCACAGCACAAGCGGGCCTCGCTTCTCATTCTGAGTGAAATGGGGACTGAGGATATGGTGTGGAACAGAGGAGGGACGTAGCCTGACTTGCACTGTGGCTGGATGGATGGATGGATGGATGGATGGATGGATGGATGGATGGATGGATGGATGGATGGATGGATAAATGGATGGATGGACGGATGGCTGGCTGGCTGGCTGGATGGATGGATGGATGGGTGGATGGATGGGTGGACGGGTCATCCTGGCTGCTGTGAGAAGAAGGAGGGGACTGGATGGCAAAGAGCCAAGAGAAGGAAGAAAACAAATCAGATCTAGACAGTGCAGTGTATGCAAGTTAGAGCCCGGCCTGAGCAACTCAGTGAGTCAGTGAGACCCTATCTCAAAATAAAATTTTCACCATCATCATCATGAAAGGTCTGGACAGGTAGATTAGTACAAATACCCTGAGTACAATCACCACTACACACCAAGCCTCCCTCCCAATAAGCAGAAAAGAACAGAACTTAGGAGGTGGTGAAAGAGACAGAAAAGTGGAGGTACAGAAGAGGAAGCAGTGAGCAGGGGACAAATTCAGGATGTATTTGGAAGTCAGGGTCAGAGCTCGCAGTGTCTTGATGGATTGCATGGAATGTGACAGTGAGGAGTGTGGGATGGCTCTGAAGCTTCTGACTAGACAACTGGCAAAATGGGGTTGCTGAGATGAGAACAGGAGAGGCGTAAATTTGAGAGAATTTGGGTGGGAGAGAAAGAATTAAGAGTTCTGTTTGGCTGTCTTTAATTAGGAGATGCTTCTTTGACATAGTACAGAGCATAACCAGATAGCTAGATATGCAGGTGCGTGACTGAGGAGAGATTGGGTTAGAGCTATAGCTGCGGGGCTCACTGGTGGGATGGGAGGAACCTCCATGGAATAAGGGCCGATGCGAGAGAGGTCCAAGACCTTTCAGTATCACTAATTAAAGACAGATTTTATAATAGACAGTCATGCTTCAGTATGTGCCAGGACCTCTGTGGACACAAAATCTCCAGGTGCTCAAGTCTCATATATAAAATAGCACTGTGTTTGCACGTATCCTACTAGCATTATCCCATATATTTTAAATCATCCTTAAATTACATATAATAATTAATACAATGTAAGTGCTATGTGCAGAGATTTTATACTGTACGATGCAGTATACTAAACAATGACAACCTCCCCCCCAGAAAAAAAAAAGCCTGTACATGTTCAGTACAGGTAATTTCTTCAAATATTTTAAATCAGATAAGATTGGGTGCATGTGTAAACCAGTGCTTGATTGACTGTGGATGTGGATCTCACTGACACGGAGATCTGACTGTAATTTTTAACTTATTGTACCTGATCACACATTAAAAGAATTAGATGTAGCTAAAATAGGTAATTTAAATATCATCCTATGTCATTTTGACTTGAAAGATTACAGGGAAAGAATAAAAATAATTAAGTATCCAGGACATAAAAGCATAACAAAAAGTTGAGATTCAGATGTGAGCAATGAATCCCAGAGTACAACTCCAATTTATCTAAAACCAGGGTTCCAAATAGAGTTGTAGGTTCAAATATAGAAAACACACACACACAGTGTGAACTATCTAAATAGATTTAACTACAAAGCAGTATTAGACTGATTGAAAAGTTTCCTTCCAGTTATACTTAAATAGAAACAGAACAAGCTCAAAGCATGTAACAGAAATAATATTTGTGATGAGAGAAAATGAAGAACTTTATTATCTGGAGAAGACAGGTTGAAGGAAGATGACATAGGTGTTTGTAGCAGTCAGTGGCAGTGGGCCATATTCAGGTTTTAGTTTTAAATGTCTTTTCCTTAGAAGTCCCATAACAACCTTTCTCAACTTTTAATTAATATATCAGGAAAACAGGAAAAAAATAAAATAAAATCCACACCACCAAGAAAATGAACGAGACAATGAGCGTCTCTCTAGGCAGAATTGGGAAGATTTTTGCCCATGAGGGAAATGAAACCAGGAGGGAAACACAAGCTACAACTCCCGTGGGCTGATGGGAGGACACCTGCATTGCTTAGTTTTTTGTTACTGGGACAGAATACCTGACATAAACAACTTAGAGGAAGAAAAGGTCAATTTCAGCTCACAGCTTCTTAGGTCTTAGCCAGTGGTCAGCTGGCTCTAAGGAAGTAGCATCATAGTGAGTGAAGACTACACAACTCACAGCATCCAGGGAACAGGGGGCAAGAAGAGCCATAAGGAAGGGGCCGGGGCCCAGAGGAAGTGCCTGAGTTCCCATCCCCATAACCACACAAGCACAATCAGAGGTGTGCTTTACTAATCTCCTGGGCATCTCTCAAGCTAATCAAGCTGACAATCAAAATTAATCATCACAAAGCCGGCAGGGTGGTGAATGCCAGGATGGCCGAGGCTGGAGGATGGCAAGTTTGTTGCAGCACGGGCATCTTAGTGACTTAGCAAGACCTTCTCTCAAAGTAAAATATCAAACAAAGGGTTAGAGGTGGTGCTCAGTGAAAAGATCTCTAATAGTAAAACCAAGTAACACTTAGGAGGCTGAAGCAGAAGGATTGCAAGATTAAGCTACAAACTTCAGCTACAAAGCAAGTTCAAGGCCAACCTGGGCTACTTAGTAAGATCTTATTTCAAAACAGGAAACAGCAAAAAATAAAATAAAATAGCTATCACAATCATTCCTTCTCCTCTTTCTCTGATATTTGCTATCCCATTCAAGGGATGTATCATCATAAATCTTAGTAGCTGTCCCTATCCTACAAGAAGGATAATTTTTGAGGCCAAAAGTGTTTCCCTGATTCTATGTCTCCATGTTGAAATCAGGGGCTTTTTTAAAATGTTCAGTCAGAATCAAACAGCTCCAGAAGATAACTCATCCAAGCCAATAGAATGGGTTTGTAGCTGCCCATGAGTACTGTGTACTTGGCAGGTAACACCAAGGAAAGGGACACACCATTGTACTAGTGCATTCCAGGAGCTGTAGGAAGATGTCACACCCAGTGCAACTTAGGACACTAGGCCATGCCAGTGAAAGCCCCCATATTTTCTAGCAGAATGTCCCTAGAAGAAGCCACTTGTGGACTGGTCTCAGGAGATAAATTCACAAAAGTATGAGAAAAGTATGTGACCCAGTGCATCAATTAACACAGCAATCAATGCACATAATCCAGCTATACGTATCTGTACTACACCTATCTTCTGTGACCCTTCATTTGTGATGTCAACTTGAATGGGTTAAGCAATGCCTACCGAATTCATGAAGCATGCTTCTTGGTGCATCTGGGTGGGTCTTGAAGCGTGACCTTGGGCACTGTACTGTGCACAGCCCCTGTCCCCTTCCTGTATGACCCTGCTCCTGTGCTCTGCTTCCCAGCCATTGTGCACTAAGCAACTTTATTCCACTATGGCCATTCCCCATGTCTATCCCTTGCATCCAGCTAAGCATAGGCTAAATTCCTTGATCCAAATTAAATCTCTCCTCCTCTAGATCATGGGTGTTGAGTTTCCATAACAGAAAGCTGACCTCTACACCTCCTTTCTGTGGAAGACAAGCAAAGAGATCCTTCTGCCACCACTGCTCAAAAAATTAATAAATAAATATGTGTTAAAGGTATACCAGAAGACCTAATGGAACAACAATACAGAACAAGTGGGAAAGAAATTTCACTACCTACCTTCAAAGGAGGAGCAAATCACTGAAACGAAGAAGGGAATTCTAGAAATGTACCCTTGATAATCAGCAGCTGGTCTCTTCAGCTAGGCATGAGAAGTCATAACAGACTAGGATGAAGACATCATGAAATAAGCAAGGAATTCAGTGGCATAAGAAATGTTTGCTGAGAAATTAAAAATGCTCCTGGGCAGGGAACATGACTGTTTTGCTCACCATGATCTAGCCAAGCCCAAATGCAGTATCTGTAATGGTACCAATCTATGTCCCAGAGACAGTGTTGGGAAAATGTAGAGAAACCAGTGTTTCACATCCTAAACCCTAGACTATGAATCCCTTCATTTAAAAGCAGTGCCATGGTAGGAGGCAATACCTTAACTCTTGCACCAATAATCTAATAACCTGATAGATTATGATTCACTTTGCAAATAACCTACTGTTCACATTTCTAATAAATGGATGTAGTTGGGGAAACAGAAACAGCTCACAGAATGAGGTCAATTAGCTCATAAGGAGAATGCTCTCTGACTCTAGCCTTATTAAGGTCGGACCCTAAAGAGCTAAATTAATAGCATTTGTCCAAATTTAGAGAAATAGTTAGGGCCATTTAAAACCATTACAGTCAGAAGCTCTTTTGGTTTGCGTGTGTGGACACTTGCCTTCCTCTTATTCATCCCTCTGCTATCAGTGTCTCTCTACCACATCGGTTAAAGGGTGTAGTAACTGCACAATATTTCATCCTGTGCAAAGAATTTTAATATCCATTATGTCATTAGAGCCTCAGAGCAACTCGGGGAGGAAGAAGATCAGGTGTCTGCCTGTTTCCATACCAAAGAAATGAATTGCTGAAGGAAAAGCCCAATGTCCTGGGCTTCCTAGGACACACTGGAGAAAGGACCCAGGGCACCTGTCCTATCCCTCTTCTCCCCTTCCTGCTACAATTAAACTCCAGAACACAGTAGCAAAGCCTAATTCTTATGTCATGACAATCTCAGTGAGGATTCAACTTGGCTAAGCACTGCTGAAGTGGTATTTTGCCAGGATCCTTTCAAAAACCATGTAAAGGGTGCAGGCGGGGATAGCCCAGCAGACTAAGCCCCTTCTTAGGCAAGCACAGGAACATGGCTTGATCCCCAGCACCACATGCCAAGCCAGCCCTACCCATGGGCATGCTGAGCTGGCCACAAAGATCGGGCATGGTGGCACATGCCTGTAATCTCAGTGCTGGGGAGGCTGAAAACAGGAGGGTCACTACAAATCTGAGCTGTGTAGTGAGACCCTGTACAAAATACATATTTTTTAAAAAGTAAATAAAAGGGCCAGCCAGATAGCTCAGTGGACTAAAGCACCTGCTTAGGCAGATCACAGCAGGCAGGGTTCAATCCCTGGCACGCTGTGCTGGTCCTACCCCCGGGGGCACACTGAGGCTAAGTGGCACGTACCTGTAATCCCAGCTCTTGGGAGGCCGAAAACAGAAGAATCACTATGAGTCCGATCTAAATAGTAAGACCCTGTAGACCCTGTCCTAAAATTAAAAAAAAAAAAAAGGAAACAAAAGCATAAGGGACCTCAGGTGCACTGGGGGAGGAAGGCATGGAAGGGTGGTGTTATGGTTCAAACATCAAGTGCACCCTCCAGAGACTTGTGCATTCTTGCGGACTTGATCACCAGTGCAGCCTCAGTCAGAGGTGGGAGCTAAAGAGAAGATTGATTCATGAGGGTACGAACATCACCAGGGATGGATTAGCGCATTCATATGGTCATAGCTGGGTGGGCTACGAGAGGGTGGGGACCCGAGGGGAAAAGTAAGGGACTAGAGATGCAACTTTAGAAGCTTGGCCTGTCTGTCTCTGTCTCTCTCTGTCTCTGTCTCTCTCTGTCTCTCTCTCTCTCTCTTCGTCTCTGTCTCCCTGTCTCTCTCTCTGTTTCTCTCTTTATAGGAGTGTGAGAAGGATATGATGTTGCTACTTGGCTGATTTTCACAGGGGTATCTGGAATGTAACCTTCCGATAAGTGAGGGACCACTGTGTTGTTATTATTATTATTATCATTATCATTATTTTGAGGTAGGCATTTGCTAAGCCTCTAAAATGCCAAAAGGCTGGCCTCAAATTTTCAATCCACCTGCCTCAGCCTCTCCTGAGTGCCAGGATTATAGCTGTGTGTAACACACCTATCTGAAGCGAGGTTTCTCAAGGTGCAGCTATCTCTGTAATTCCACGTCCTCCCTTTGCTCTTTCTGTCTCCCTGTGTCTTGTGTTCTTCTCTCCCCTCCCAGGGTGAATCACCCTACTTGTTAAAATTGCACTACAGCAAATGTTAGTAAGTGATGTGCCTTGGGGTGGTGATCAAGTCAAATCAAACACATTTGTCACTGAAGAGGTGGCCTCCAGCTGTTTATCTGGGAAACATAATTGAATACTAATGGGATAAACACTATACTTCGCCACTTTTATTTTCACTAAAGGTGTGGGCTAAAATATGAGAAGAGAAATTTAAAATACAAGCAGACTCTGTTAAATACACCATAATTCTTCGAAAGAATTTAACAAAGGTGATTTCGAAATCGATTCATCTCCCTGCAACCAACGTGGAATACCGAGGATGTGCTTACTTACACAGCACTGTCGATGCTTCATATTTTAACCCCAAACCAACTGTGCTCCCTACTTGCTTATGACTCTTCCCTGAATCTCACAGTTGTGTTTTGCCCAATTTGTGCTTTCCAGAAATGCTTCTTATACCTCTTACCTTTGAGCCACACTCATTATCAAATAGCAGCCATCAAGAAGTGGACAGAAGTGGAAAAGAAGCTCTGAAAATGTTTACTAAATAACTGGAAAAGTAGATTTATGATGTAGGAGACTATGACATTGCAAATGGAAGTGAAATGTTTGAACAAAATGGCTTCACAAAAAAACACTGATGGATGAGATTATATAATATGCCCACAATACCCCGACTTTACTGTTTACAAAGTGAACTGCAAACTTTGATCCTACTCAGAGGATTCCCACCTGTCATTTAAGACACAGAGATGAAGGTTGAAAGATGCTAAAAAGATAGAGAATCCAGACTGTCCAGGACACTCGGGTAGCTTGGATCTATAAAACACCTTTACACTGTCTGGTTCATTGAGTTACAAGATGGAAGGTTCATTTTCCACTGTCCCTTTTCCTAAATGAAGCTGCTGACACAGAGACCAGAGAAGTCAAGCAGCATACCCAAAGTTCTCAGACCAGAACTCAGTTCCCAGGACTATTTTGTAATCACCTATGAAGGCATTATGTCAAGCTTTCCAGAAGTATAAAGGTGGTGTAACAGAAGGCCAGACAACTTAGTTTAGGGGGATCATCTCATACCTGTGGGCTCAATGTTGGAAGTGTATCTGACTGAGACCCAGAATCAAACAGATTCATGGTTCAGGGATAGTTGGATGAGGATGCAATGATCAGACAAGAGGCAGTTGACACAGTGGTAATCAATGGGCTATTGTGTGAGGTCTTGTAGAAGCAGGGCCTTGGAAGGACCCTCAGGAGCAATGCAGATCAACCCCTGGGAAGACTGCAGGTATTCTGGATGAGGAAGAGTCCTGGACTTGGGAAACCTTTAATTTATCTATTTTTTGTCTTTTTGAGACTGGGTCTTGCTATACATTTCAGACTGGCCTTGAGCTCACTTTGTAGTCCAGGTTGGTCTCAAACTCCCAAAGACTCTCTTGCCTCAACCTCCTGAGTGCTGGGATTATAGGTATGCACCATCATGCCTAGACTCAGGAACCCTTTTGAGGATTCCAAGACAATCCATGGTCAGAGATCAAATTAATTCCATTACACTCAAATGTTAAGGTGCTCACTTTTCTACTTTTTCCCTTACATCTTTATATATGACCCCTCATCCTCACTCTTGAGAAATGTGTGCTATCATGGTTGAGATCTAGAAGGCCCCCTAAACTCTCACACGTTCAGAGTTGAAGGCTGCAGAATGCGACTGGATCCTGGGGTGCTCTCCTCATCAGTGGACCCATCCAGCGCTGAATCCACCGCTGAATGTATCATCAGAAGGTGGCATCTTGTCAACAGAGATGGGTCGCCAGGGTATGACCTAGAAGGGTAATCTCTCTCCGGCTCTTCCCTTCTGCTTTCTGGCCTCCATGACATGTGCAATGGTCTTCCGTACAGGACCTTGCACCAAATTCCTGTCTTAGAGCAAGAGGTGTATCTCAGGCCAGCAATGAGAAAGTCATTAGGGCTTGTGCCAACAGAGCCAACACCAGGAAGGGAGAGAGAAAATAAAAGGGTCACTGAGTTCTTTACCAGACCAACACTAGACGTCTGCTTGGTTTTGTCTCTGTGGTTAACTTGAGCCCATTCACCGAGCCATAATTTTCACATAAATTCAACCTCCTTGAATTGGACCAGAGGCACACACCATTCACAGATATTTTTGCTCTATCAAATCACTCTTACCTTTTCCCCTCAACAATCTTTC
The DNA here is from genome assembly GCA_004027165.1 of Ctenomys sociabilis. Classification (NCBI taxonomy): domain Eukaryota; kingdom Metazoa; phylum Chordata; class Mammalia; order Rodentia; family Ctenomyidae; genus Ctenomys; species Ctenomys sociabilis. The sequence goes on from PVKA01003208.1 coordinate 58,186, forward strand.
CATTCAAAATTCTTTAGAAATATACATGAAAGGAGAAGAGCGGGCCGGCACACACACTGATGGCATCGTGCCCCTTTCTCCTCGAGCACAGCCTACTCACAGCTTCGTCCTGCTACACT